>JAOWBL010007644.1:0-43321 GCA_028564865.1 Zenarchopterus dispar
CACACACACACACACACACACACACACACAGCAGCAGCAATTCATTTCCTGATGTTCAGCCTGTCCTGGCTGATGCCCCAGCTCTTCATAAAACCATCTATTATCATTAACTTTCTATTGGCCTCAGCACCATTATCCAAGATCTTAATCCTTTATTTATCATATATTTAATCTTTATTAGAAAACAATGGCAGATGGCCCCACTTAGAGCAAAAGGGGGGGTTTGTGAGGTACTCAGGATCTATATTGGAGAGTTGCAAACTCAGGGAAAACTGCACAGGCTGAAGCAACAAGGTATTTATTAGCAGCCGTAGTAGTGAGCGCGATCAATAAGCACCATCATAGAGTGGATATGGATATGTGATAGCCAGCCTACTCTGGTTTTAAGTCTGTGTTTGTCTACTTAACTAGAAGCTGTGATCAATATGCAGCAAGTCCTGAGGCATCAGACTTAGTGACTCATGGTGCAACGGCTAAGATCACTAATCCTGCCAGCGTAACCTAGCAGCTGCACTGTAGTCCTTGCAGAATCTGCAGCCCAGACAGGTAATTTTTTCATTATTTCCATACTTTGGGATTATTGATAAGGGAGATAGGATGAAAAAAAAGAGAACAAGATTAGACACCAATAATCCCTGATGGACTGAACTTATCTTTTCCCGTGTATTACTTCATCACCAAGAAGTCAACACTTCATCTGTGCACAGATCGCAGCTGCACACACAGGAGAGAACAGAACAGTTCTTGGTAGGTTTAAAAAAGTGGTACAAAAATATGTTGCCACTTTTTTATATTTTGTTTACAGTATTCTTTGCTTTTGTTCTGTGATTTCCCTTCTGGCAAAATCACTGCCTCATCAGATCTTTCCTGTGCATTGCTTTCCTTTGATTTTCCTAGAAACCAGACAGGATAACAGGTCTGCTGAAGTATTTTATAGAGACTGTAAGGCCAGGACTCTGATAGGATTGATGTCTTGTCTCCTGAACAAATGATTTCACCATCCTGCTCTCTGCTCAGCCCCAGCCACGTAAAGGAGGAATGCATGCGATATAAATCAAACCAAAGATCTGCAGCATGTTTATATAATGCAATTTAGATCAAGGCACTGTTAAGCAGATAATGCTTTGTCATAATATACAGGAGTCAAATCTCCTGCCCTATTTCCTGGACTTGTGCAGCAGATATGTTTAGGAAAAGATGAGCATGGTTGCAGAGGCATCTCAGGAGATGGAGCAGATGTAAGTAAAAGTCTCTGCCAGCACTTTGCCTGCTGCAGGGATGATGGACTGCACAAGACTGGAAGGCAGAGCGTCATTCTCCAACACGAGACAGGTGCTTGGAAGCCCTTCCAGCTATAAAACCCTCCTGCAGCCAAAGAGTACTAGAAATACAATATCTCTGCAGATTACCCTCTCCCCATTATTTTCACTCTGACTCTTACTTCATTTTATACCCATCAATCTTTTTTCTTTTTTAAAATCATTTAAATATGTCTGACACTGTGCCAGGAGGGGAAAAAGGAGCAAGACATAAATGTCATCCGGGCGCTCATCATACCGTGGAAACATCAACATTGAAAAAAGAGTGAGAGACGGGAGTAGCTGAAGGAAGAGAGGATGGAAGTTCCCCTCTCATCTGGTCCAGGCAGAGGACAAGTGAGTCATGCCGAGGAACGCCACGAGGCCAAATGACTTTCCCTTCCCATCCTGCTCTTGAGGGTCAGCTGAGGTAGAACGTCTTTTAGGACTCGTCAGGTGCATGGAAATCCTCCGCAGTTTACTGCCAGGCAAGAAACACTGTGTTTTATTTCACTTGTCTGGGCTAGGCGGTCATTTCAGGACTGAGTGAAAGGCCAGAGGATTTGGCAGCGTCATTCATTACGAGTGCATGAACTCCTCACTCCACAATTGCCCATGGAGTGCCTCCAGTCTGGTGGTGAAACATGAGAGAGACTGAAAGTTCCCAGGGGCATAGAAAATTACAGAGTACAGCTCAGCTCAGCCATCTGACTAAAAGGAGAAACTGGGGAAGAAATATGAGTTTTCAGGACAAGTACAATAAGATAATCAAAATGTGACAGCGTGGTTTCCTTCACCTGAAATTACAGCTTGTATTGATTGAGTTTTTTTTCCTATTGTTGTAAAGCTGGTGATGCAGTCCAGTTTTTTGTCATGTGCTTTTCCACAAAAATGGCTGAACTTGATATCAGAATGTTTAATGGCTTCACTAGACCTTATAATGTAAAATTTCATGATATAATGTCAACAATTGCTCTGACCATGTTACATGTTAAGTTTTGAACTGAGACACAACTTATATCAAATTCAGCGACTTTACAAGTGTTGCTACATATTGTGTATGGGCCTGCCATCATGTGACTGATTTGACTTTTGAACATGACAAACGTGACTGTATGGTGAGCGTATGACCTTATGAGGAGAAGAGAGTGGTAGTCGGGGCACTTATTGTCAGTCAAGTTTGAGATTTATCCCCAGCAAAGATAAAGACAAAGCTAATGACAGCTTTAAGGGACACATGGATGAAGAGTAAATACAGCAGAGTGAATCTAAATAGCATAACTATAGGACTCAAAGGGACAGAAAGTGACTTAGTATGTTTCTACAGCTGCTGTACTTGATGACACATCAGTAATGGTACTGAGAACTAACAGAAAGAATAAAGAAAATGCTTTTGATTTTAATTGTGGAAGAAAAACTCACATATAAAAGGTTAATGGAATATATGGCTGAACTTGACTATAATTCTTAATCAGTCTGGCTACAGCACTGAAAAGCAACCTGGGGTTGTTCCTGCTTTTCTTGATTAATGATGAATATGAAGCAGTTTAAAAAAAAAAAAAAAAAAAGAAAACCAAACTTATCTACATATCTTTCCACTCAGTGAAACTCTTCTAAATTAGTGGACAAGCCCTCTCTATCCATCTTTCTCAAAGTCTGCTTTAAGGTACATGACTATGAACCACACCAAGGAGCCAACCTTGGACTGATTGCCTTCTTGTTCAGAGGGGGAACATTGTCAGGGGTTGGTGCAGTGAGGCTGTAGCATCACCAAAAGGTTAATCAACCTGGTGCAAGAGTAAAGTTGAAGTGGATGACCTCTATTGATTGTTACTATCTATGCCTTTAAGGACACAAGGTCCCACTAAAACTGTATGTCTTTTGACTCATGCCAGTGTCAAGCTGTCAACATTTTAGCAATTGGTGCTTATCAGTGTGTTGATTTCTGAGCTGTGAATAAAAGCCTAACAGACCATAGTTCATTCATATTTTAAAGAGAATATGATCTTTGTGCTATTAACTGTACTACCAGACAACTGCAGCTGACCTTGGGGTTGGCCTGGAAGGATCCAAGGATGAAGCCAAGTGAAGCAGCAGGCCGTTCATGCTGAGTGTCAGCTAAATGCAGGGGTGATTTCTGATGTCGCCACCAAAATGACACTAAACAGGAGATCACAATGTGAATGTTCCCCTTGTCCTCTGGTGTAGCTTAGCTTTCCAAGTGTAAATTTGCTGGGACCCGCAGCCGAACAGCACCCAACTCATGAGTTGATTGACTGATTGGCAGATAGCGAAGTTTCATCACAGATACTGTTTAGTTAGGTAATGTAAATTGAAAATTGAAAGGTTCTCAAAAAGGACCAGATGCGATTCAGCTGTTAGAGAATAGTGTTTATTTCTCACTTTGTATACTATGTGAGAACAAGAACAACCATGAAGAGACTGAATAGCGATTAGTACATGAGGTGTTATGTGGAGAAGAAATTGTGGCAGGACCCAAATGCAGGACACGAGGATGGCAGGAGTACAAACTCAAAAATCCTTTAGTCAAACAAAAGAGCAACACAAACAGGGATCCCACAAAAGAACTCAAAATACTTTTACAGCCAAAAGTAAATCTGCGGAGACACAGTATGGACCAGCAGGGAGGAAGGGAAAGACAAGGCAAGATATACAAACAGGACAGGACTAACGAGACACAGGTGCAAACAATCAGGGAAGACAGGAGCAAAGGAAGTCTAACTATAACTAAACACAGGGACACAGACTTTCAAAATAAAACAGGACCTAACCAAAAACCAAACCCATAACTTAAGGAGAAAGGACAGTTGAGATCAATATAAAAATTAAGTACAATATTAAGGTTTCCATTCCACAATATCTACATTAATGTTAAGGTTTTCACTATAATGTGATTTAGACTGGATAAAATAAGTTCAATAAGAAAATCAGAGTAAGAAACCAAGTAGACAAAACTCATCAAAGAACAGGAGTTTTTCTTTTAACTTTGTGTGAATAAAACTGAGAGTCGGGTACTCTAATGTTGCATGAAGGGCTGACTGAAGGATAGCTGCAGTCCCTTCTCTTCTTCTTCTTGTGGTTTTACAAACATTAACATATATGTAACTAGGAGGCGTTGACACGATGACCCCAACATGAGCCCGAAAAAGGGCAGGTTTCTGTAAGATAGAAAAAGTTTACGCCATCATTGTCAGCCAATTTTGACTTCTTTTCCATTATTTATGCCAACTAGAAATCCTCATCATTTGGATTTTCATACTTCTGTAAAAAAATATATAATCTGTGTTTAGGCGAAGTTGGAAACAAACATGTAGAGCAGGTCAACAGGTACAACCATCCCAAAACTCAGGTCTGAAACCTGTAATAAATGTGGACTTGCTAAAGGAAACTTTCATTTTATACACAGTAGAGTAGAATATGATTCATGAATAATAATCAAAAGGTACTTTTGTCCATGAGGTTTCATGCAGTTTGGTGTGGTATTTCATTTTCAGCCTGATCGAAAATGCTGATAGGTTTGTACTCAGGCATATCTGTTTTATTATTTAGATTCTTTTTTAATGTTATTTTGCTGTTTCTTTGTGAGGCCTCATGGTAAAAATTAAACTTTGAGTTATGTTTTGCAAACACAAAAGAAAGAACAGCTATCACGGAGACACTTTTATTAAAAAGAGTTTATATTCTTGCTGTCAGCATACTGTATTGGGCAAATGTTATTGCCAATAATAAAAAAAACACACACTGACTCTTAGGTAATATAATAGAACAAATCTATCTTATATTGATTCAGGAAAACATCCTGTGCTTTTCCCCATTTTCGCTTGCTCTCTCTGGAACTGGGACTGGCTGCTGCAGAGCCTGATTTGAGCTGAAATATTACCACTCTAATCTCTGTGGTGGCTTTTCTTTTTGCTGAGGCTCAATTCGCTCTGGCAGACGTAGGACATAACCTCACATCCCACTGTCGGGTCACTCCTTCAGCTGGAAGACAGCCGCTATTCCTGCTGTTGGAGAAATTCCAGCGAGAAAAGATGTTCTCCAAACGCCCAGACTTTGCTCATTTATTCTCTTCTGTTCTTTTTATTCTCATCCTCTGGATCATAATGTCTCCCACTTGTTCACAGCTGGGAAAGTAAAGGCGTTTTTCATAAAAGGGCTGTTCCAGTGGCTGGGTGTTCACACTGTAGGGGTGATAATGGTGACCGTTGAACCTTTTGGCTCTCAGGGTTCAGACTTTTGTGATGCTTCTGGTGTTTCATGGAGGTCTCTAGGAAAACATTGTTGCTAAATTGTGGGAAAGTTTTAAAGTATCTGTCCATAGCCACAGGTTACTCCTACAATAAAAGACTACATCAAGCAGAAATAAGACAGGCCCATAAAGGACATTGTAGGACATACACTATCCCCTGGAGGTGTTTTTCTCCTCTTTTCTTTACACAATGCATTATCTGGTGACAGAAGCTTCTAGCCCTGCTGTCTTCCTCATGATGGATGGCACTCAGTGCTCCACAGTGGCCACAATGATTGGCGAGCACTGATAAAACTCTAAATGGCTTTACTAGGATCTCATTGCCCCATAATCCTCTGAAGACACAATCATTTCACGTCTTCCATTGAAGGTCTCAGGTCCTGCTAAAAAGTAAAACTGAACTACCTTCCTCCTCAGTGTCGACCTCTGGCCTCCTTTCAGGTTCCTTTAGAAGAACGAGTGCAGCAAAGGCAAGGCAACCCTTGCACGACAAGACAAACAATTGGCCATCACAGAGGCAATCAAAGTGTCCAGATCCCACTGATCAAGCCTCTCCCCTGTGTTATCTCGGAGAGAAAGTGGCACTTTGACTTTGAATTAAGCTCAACGCTTTTCTTTTTTCAACCCTAATCCCTCTTCTCCCTCTCATCTCTTCAGCAATGCTCGTTGCTCCCTAACTTTCAACCCCGATAGCTCTTATCCATAGTGCCACATCCCAGTGATTTATGTCACCGGCTGACTCTGCTTTAACTGCAATTTTCTGCTGCCACATCCACCAAAGTTAGCGGGAAAAGCTGCCGGCGAGATAGTGTCTGTGGGTCTGAATGAAGGCTGCTTGATAAGAGCAGTTACTGTTTAAGTGCGAGGCAAAGCCGAGGGGCTTTTCTTGTCTAGTGGGGTCACTAACAGCCGTTCTCTCGCCGATAATGACACCCTGATGCACTGGAAGATTTGAACACAGGTGGACCTGAAACTAATCTGATCCTCCACCTTGACACCCAGAGAGCTGGAGGTGAAACCTGAGATGAGATGATGCTGAAGGAGGAGGACGGGCGGAGGTTGGGATCAGCATCACTGTGGTTATTAATCATGACAGACTGATGGTGAAGGACCGTAATCTTTTCCAACAGTGAGAGGCCACCAACACGCAGCCACAACTCAAAGCGTGAGATTATCTTCAGTTATGCACCACAGAGATTGCTCAACTGTGTCTCTGCAGTTCTGATGATTTTATGAAAGCATGTCATTGCTTTTGTGAGAATTATGTTGATGTTTCAGTGTCTTTGCCAACTCCAACCAGGCAGCTATTCAGGTCTTCCACTCTGTCTGCTTTTGTGTTTTATCTGTATGTGTTTGTTCATTTTGATGAAAAATTGAAATGAAGAGAGCAACGGTTAGTTTACGAAATCATTAGAAATGTGCAGGACTATTTTGATTTAATGATCAACGCTACATGAAAAGCATCCGATGCACAGCAGGAGGAGGCTACATGCTAGTCTGTTTCATGTTAAAGCATCAGTATCAGTATCATTTGATGAAATATTTGTTTACTTTTATGAAGCGTCATGTGGCTCTAATGGTCCCTGTTATTGGCAAAAATCAGCCATGTTAGGTTCAGTCATTTGAAGTTAATGATTAAGTAAAGGTTAATTAGATGTTTGGTCCTCTTTCATGTCCTGATCAACTGGTATTTTTAAAAAAAAGCAAAGTATGACAGTAAAAAACGTAAATACCAGCCGAAGGAAATGACAAAACGAGAGTGGAAGGAGTGTATCCGTGTTGGCGGTGGAGGCTGGGTCTCTTTATGACAACAGTTTTCTTGAATAAAATCTCACCGAAGTGGTGCAAAGCACCAAACTGCAACAGCACAAAAATGACCCTTCTGGCATAGCAGACACACATGTGCGTGTGAGCACACACACATGCACACTATCCAAAGTCCAGGTACTCCATAAATTAATCGGCCACTGTTCTTATACAATTTTCTCTTTTGTGACTGCTCAGCTCTTAGATGTGTGTGTGTACGTATCTGTGTGTGTGTGTGTGTGTGTTTGTGTCTGTGTGTGTTTATCAAGGAGCTTCGAATCCTTGACGCTTGCAGAAAATGTTTGTGTTTTTTTTCTCTGTAAAAATAATTCAAGTCATCCCTGCACTTGTGATGATAAACTTCTGCAGTTAATTACAAATCTATGGAAGGATTAGTGGGGGCAATTATTATTACTATTATCACTGAGAAATTTATGATTAGTGGGACCAAGTGTTGTATGAAAATATACAGCTACAGCCTGAATTAATTAGACAAGTTTGTGCACTGTGAAAGCAGGATGAAGACCCAGCACCACTCATGGCCTAACCTTGAGCTTCCCAGAAATGCAGAGCTTTGCTTTTTCAGAGTTTCATTCATCCTCTGAACTGAGAACTGAGGGATCTCATGGGGAAGTGTTTTCAGGAACAAATACACAGAGCTGCAACTTTAGATTTGAATTTCCATATAAAAGAAAATTAAGAAGAATCAGTAAGCATTCATTGCTTTGAAGTTGGGCTGGTTCTGGTAAGCTGAACTGGTCCAATCTGGGAACAATACAGCCTTCACTTCTCTGAATGTAGTGATTTTTTTCTAGGTTCTTCAATTTGTCTAGATGTAGATGAAAAAATTAAATATGATCAGTCACCAAAGATATGCAAGAACGTGATGGACATAAAAAAGTATGATTGACAGGAGAATAAATCCGAGATTGAAGCTATTTTCATTTGAAAGATAACAATAGGGCTCGGAGGTTCATTTTAAGGTTTTATCAACACATAATGAAGAGAAGAAACTCATAATGTAGAAGCAGTGTTTGAAAAACTAATGAAAGCCCCCGAGTCAGTAGTTTGGAAAATAACCTTAAGCTTTTTTTATTTGTTTATTTTTATTTTTCAGATATTCTGCTGTAGGTGATATTCTTGGGATATTCTTTCCCTTTTTGACCATCCTACTTCCAACCAAGTCTAACATTTGACTGGAGAATCTGTTGGTATAATGAGGTCATGTGACTTCAAAAATCGCCACCACTCTGCCGCCATGCTTGAAAACTGCGTTTTCCTATTGACACTGTCATGAATGTTGACACTTAACACTTTACTTGGCGCCTTTACTGTTGTTTCAGTGTCTATGAGCACTTCTTAGTCTGGCTCAAGGGTGAACTTCCTGGGACATCCGCTCCGGAGAAGACCGGAAACTGTCATGAATGTTTTCCGCTTGTGAAAGATTTTTCTCATGGTTGAATAATGGGCTTCAAAATTGCTTTATTACCCTTCAGAGATGGATGAGTGGCTGCAGTTGCTTTTTTCAGATCACTGAAATTGTGGAAACACTCATACATGAATGCTCCAGACCAATAAGCACACTGGCGGATACCCCACGTTTAACACCCAAATCTAGCGTGTCGCCTGTCCTTTTCCTTTTTACATTAACTGACACTGGGTGGTGTGTCGAGCCAGCCCCGACAATAACTCGCCTCTGAGGGTACACTTAATCACGGGTCAGGGCTAATGTAAACAGAAGTAAGCATGGCAGGTCATGGATGGGCTTTCGCCTTGTGTTTACATTACCCAGCATGCATTAAACATGCGTTCTTCATCCTGGGACAATAACGGGGTCTAACCTAAAACATGCCAACCAACAAACTGTCAAAACTTTCTGCTTTTCTAGAGGTGACGAGTGATCAACACCACCTGGATATACAGGATGTGTTTAGTTTTCTATGGTTTGGTTTTATTTTTGTTAAACATTGTATAACTTTGTTGTCATTATGCATTTAAGGTTTTATTGATCTAATTCTAAGACCTGATGAGGACCAGCCGATTCATGAAAGGTAAACCCAAAAACTGAAAGAGAAAGTGTTTCCTCTTTCACATTTCAGGGTACGCCTACTGGACACAGACAAATTACACGAGATCTGCAGTGAGAGCTGAGATATGTCAGTGCGAGTGGGTGAGTGGACTTCGATGACTTCTCTGTCATGAGTAAAAATACATCAGCATCTAAGAAAAAAAATCCATGAATGCATCAAGGCAGATGCTTTAAATAAACTTAATAAAAGCAGGTATGATCCACAAGAGTGCCATTTTGCCCTTTACTATTTTGGAAAAAGTCAAGTTTGTCAAAAGTCAAGTACCACCATAGTGTCAACACTTCCCAGTGGGGTTAATGGCTGAAGTGGTGGAGAAAACACTGGCAACACTGTGATTTTAGTCACAGCTGAATCACCATGTCATCATTGTGAAGGTTGAAATTAAAGTTTTACATAAAGAGCCCCAACAAATTGGGTGCATAATTTCCTCTACTTAGGTAAGTGCTGTCCATTGTATCCTCTGCACAAGCAGGACAATTTAAAATCTATCTAACTATTCCAATTCTTCATTTACACATGGATCACATGCTTCTATCAACACATCATGATCCACTGATACCGTCACACACAGAAGAAAATTAAATCCATGACATACTTCTTTATTCTGCTTTGGTGGTTAGAAAAACAAAATCAACTGCAGACTTTCCCCCAGACTCTTCAAAAGAAAAGAGGAACTGTCCACAAACCAATGAGTATGATTCAAATAGATTCAAAGAGCACAGCTCAGCATATAAACGCCAATTACTTTGGTTTCAGTCTGACAAGCTGAAGAACTGAGCTCATCCTGTCTCTTATAAAGTACAGTAACCATAAACTAGTTATTAAGCGTCGCTTAAAGATGCGACAGCACTGTGAAAAGGAAAACAAATGCGGATAACAGATGGGTTATTTCCTGATGGCCTCACTGTGAAGAGATGTAAAAGGGATTATTTGTCCCACTGAGCTGTCAGAGGCCATGCATGGGTTGGTAGGTGAGTCAGCAGCGTGCATGCTTGAGAGAAAGGCTCTCTTTTCTGCAGAGTTCCTAAATTAAGATGACATTTCTTTTTTCTAATCATAAATGATTTTCTGCACACTACAATTACACAACTTCCTCTGACTGTGACTGTTGACGTTTGGTAAAATATAAGCATTTATTCACTATTATGTAGGGCTTCACATTTATATTATTACACATTCATATATATATATATATATATATATATATATATATACACATATACATAGTATATTTATTTTTTTTCTGATTGTCAGTCAGAACATGTTACTTAGCAGGTAACACAAGTGCATTTTAACAGACCCTGCTGGATACGTTTTGCTCATCCCATGCAACTACTGCTGACAGCACAGTTTCATTTCTTTGTCTTTGGTGTGATAAATGTGTGATATTCTGACATCTCCATCCTCTCTGTTGACAGCAGGGAGAGCTGTGTGTCTCTTCATCATCGCCATGCACAACAACATGAATCATGCCAATAGCCTGAGACAGAAAAGCTTGTCAATGTGTGATAGCATCAGTTCAAGAAAAAAAAAAAACTAACATAGAGAAACAGAGAGAATAAAAGCAGGGAATACTATCAAACAGAGATTTTTCTAAAAGGCACTATTGTAACTGGATGACAATAAAATTGTCATTTTTTAAAGAGTTACAGCCACAAGACCTTGAGCCAGTCAGAGTACTTATTCAAATGGAAGATCTCCAGATTTGTTTCTTGATTTATTAACAAAATACTCAATAAACATGTATTTTTCTTTGCTTTTGTTTCTTTTATAGCAGATAGTTGTGTGTTGATGACATAAAAATCAATCTTATCCATGTTATTACTCTAAAGTGAGTCTAAAACAAGGGAAAACTTGGAAGAAATGGAATACTTTTTGACAAACAAATTGATTTTGACCATTTTTTAAAGAGCAAAGGATCCAATGCTCTGATTTTGTTCCTTCAGAAAATAAAGTCAGGTCTAAGTCCTCCAGTTTAGATGCGTGATGAGGTGATCTTAGTTGCTTAGCGAAAGAGTCTTCAGTTTGGACAAACAGAGGTTTCTGTAATTACACGGACTGCAAGCCCACACCCTTAAGAATGAATATGTGAAGCATACACAAAAACATTTCTGTTTGTCTCTCTCAGAGTTGCACACATAAACACCGGAGCATCAACAGCCTCCCAGCAGCCTTGCTTTCTGGAAGTTTCTGTGATTGATGACTCTGACCTATTCTGCGAGCAGGAAGCCACATCGGCAACCTAATTACCCCATCATCACCACCGCTCTTTCTGGTGGTGCGAAACACACACGCACACACACACACACACACACACACACACACACGTATATGCTCACACACACACACGTACATGCTCACACACGTATGTACACTTTTAAAAAAACTACATAGGGGTCTTTTCTCTGAAGGGTTATAAGTGCATGTGGGGATGTGAGCAAATTCCATTCAGACATTTGCCCTTAAAAACTGCCTGCAGAGCACAATGTGCTGTTTTTAGTGTAATCCCTTGGAGCATTTAAACACAGCAAAGAGAAAACAGTTTTCTCTCTTAAAAGGTTGCGCCTTCCTTTTTCTATTCAGATTGCCTCACACGTCTTTATTGTCTGTGTTGCAGGATGTTTACAGAAACACTGAAGACGCCCTCTGTCTTTGTTGCTTTGTCGTACAATCGCCACGTTCTTCACAGTTGCTTAGTTTGTGTTTAGTTGTGCTTTATACAAGTATGTGTTCCTTGAGCATCCAGCTTAAATATAGTTTGATACAGTAAATGTTTAGACCTGAGGTGTATACAGCTGTAGATGCAGTTGCATGACGGGCTACCAGTCTCTCTCTAATATGAGTCAGATAATCAAATAAAATCCAGAATAAATTAAATCCCACCTGATGGGTTGACTACAGTTTATAGGTTTAAAGGATGATGAAGCAAAAAGGATCCCGATAAATTGACTTAATGGCCAGTTTTGGTAACTTTTGCAGCTATAACAATCAACATTACTTAAGACACATTTATGACATCACTGTCAGAAAATTTTGGACCACATATCAAAATGATATATCAGTTAGTACAATAAAGGGTTTCAGGTCAGCACTTCAAGTTTCATTTATTGATTTATTTCTTTTCTTCTGAGTTATTTAGAGTTTAAGTTAGTTCTGCTTGAGCTTCAGCTCACAGACTGCTGAGCACCCGTTCTCCGAGGTGTTTTATTTTTTCTTGACAGTGAAAAGTGTTCATGTTTCCATCAGTTATGGTGAAAAAGTAAAGCCCACATCATCACACTGCAGCTTCTTATTTTGACAGTCAGTAGGCTCTATCTGGAATTTGTGCTTCCTTATTACCTTGTTTTCAGGATCAGGAGTAGTTTTCATCTTATTTCTCACCATTTCAGCCCATTGTCTTTCAGGTAACGGCACATTTTAACTTCAGACTTTCAGTGAGCCAGGACAGGCCTGCAGTTTCATTCATGTCCTCCTGAGTTGCACTTGTACCTCGAATGATCTTGGAGGTTGCACTTTTGTTCCTGATGTTGTGTATTTCTAGATGTTTACAGTGCAGACAGCACAAAAAGCAAAGAACGAATTTGTTTTTGTTGAGGTATTTTGGAACACATACTTCAACATAAATCATATGGATAGCCCTTAGTTTTGCTTATCACTTTCTCTCTGGTCCTCTTGTACACTTCTTTGTTCCTCTTGTACACATATAGTGTATTTGGTATCTGCTCTCGCTCAGACTCCTCTGCTGCAGCTTCTTTTCATATATCAGTATGTCTGACTGGAACAGTGCCCAAGTCCTGTGCTCAAATCAAGCTACTGCAATAAACTGCACTTGCTGCAGTTTCAAAGTGTACATGCATGCAATGATATCAGTGAAATGAATGATGCTGTTTTCAAAATGACATGCTGTAAAAATCCCTGCACTGATTTTGCTAAAGTGTAGTTTTACAGAATGCAACCTACTACAAATTCTGCACTACACAGAAAAGTACTTGGGTGGTATAAATATTTGGAAAATGTCTTCACTGACATACATACCTTAATTATTGTATCCCTCAGTGCACTGAATCATGGCAGCAATTTCAAGAAGCTGAGTAGTATTGTGCAGATTTGTAGACCATTATAAGTTTTAGCTCAGTGGACCCCCCTACAGGAGGAGATATTAAGACACTTTGACCATGCCAGTGTTTATTCCAGTTTTGTTCTCTTACTCAGCCATTCTCTTATTTTCTCTTCTGTCGTTACTTTCTTTGCTCTTTTAGTCACTTCTACTGTGATGTCCACTGTGGCTCTGTGAACTAGTTTCATTGTTGTTGATGTGTGACAAAGTGCTGTGAAGTGATATGAAGTCTTGCACTGGAGAAGACCAGGACAGGAGTCCAAAGCTACTTTGAGTAGTTTTTCCCAATAGTAGGACCAGGATACAGTGGGAACGTCCTAAAAACAACTATTTCTTCAAATCAAATTGAAACTGGTATTTAAAGCTAGCATTTATTACACAGTTTAGTATTATAGCGGTCTGTAGCCTGCGATTTCAAAACAGCCTTCTTTTTTTTTGTTTGTTTTACTGTGCAAGAAGATGAAGAAAAAGTGCAATGAGAAAGGTGGCAGTTATGTGAATTGAAGCCGACAGCCCTGGACTTACCAGTATTAGGGATAAGTGAATTCACAAACTAGCTGTGCAGGCAGTGTTACCAAACCTCAGGCTCATCTTTTCTTTTTTCTTTCTTTTTCATCAAGGACCCCATTTATAATGACATTCCCACTGCTTAAAGTACTTACAGTTGTTAGGTTTATTTAAAAAGAAAAGAAAAGAGAAGGAAAGATGGTGAGTTACCATAGTCAAAGGTTCTCAGATAGAGACGCAGTAAGAAGACAGATAAGTCAACAAATATTAAAAACACATCACGTAGCTACAGCTCTTCTGCTCTTTATTTGCACATAATTGAAATACGTTTTGATATTACTCTTTTATACATCTCTATCCCCTTCTATCTTATTGAGAGACAACCAAAAACACATACAATCATCATCTATTATTTATTCTACCCTCTGAAGATATTTAAATAGATCAAGCAATCTGGTGAAGCTGACTGTGTGTCTATCAGATTTAACTGCAGGGAACCAGGATACAAAACAACCAGGGTGAATCAGTCTGTCTACTTATGCCTGGACAGTCATTAGACATGGATGTTTGACTGCACACACTAATACATATGTATGCTAACACACAAACGCTCTCATGCATATCGCCAGACCACCCACAGGCCCTCAACCACATTCTCTGTTATATGAATTGAATCTGAGAGCTGTCTTATCGCTCAAAAGCTCTCCCATCTGCTTCAATTTCTTTTAATTTTTTAAGTCTCTATCCAACCATCCATCTATAATTCACTCTGTGTGCCGCTTAAGTCCCCGGCTCCTCAGAGGAAGAGTTCACTCTCCATGTAGACTCATCTAAAGCCATTTCCATGTGATAAGAGCACATGAAGGAACTGTGTGAAAGAGGAACGTATGGAGAGGAAAGGAAGGTGAAAGGAAGTGGACATAAACCTCTGGGTGACTGTCAAGATATGAACAACACCACAGGGGATTCTGTTTCAATTGACTTGAATAAATCAGCTTCATATCTAAATAAATTAGGGCCGATGTAATCAATCATTCTTATTACTTGTTAAGAAACAGCTCAGGTAACAGAACAGGTAACTGTAGAGTTATAGACTAACCACCAAACCATAGTACTGCCCCCATCATAAATCATTAGTATTGTTTTTATTAGTCTGCAGTGCTAAATAATTATTTTGTTAATCTGCAATTATGTAGCAAGCAACACAGCCACTAATAAAAATGCTCCTCCACACTGAGAGGAGTCAGCTGGTGTGGTCCAGGCATCTGGTTAGGATACCTTCCTTGGGTGCCTCCATGGAGCATTTTCGGTATGTCCAACAGGGTGGTGGTCCTGAGGCAGACTCACTGAAGAGCTGATATATCTGGTTGGGATGAAAATGTGCACCTCCACATTCAAGACCAGGCTGGAGCTCCCTCTCTGGGTCAGGGATCAGACCCTGCACCAAGGGGAGGGGCTCAAGTGTGTTCAGATCTTGTTGACAAGTGAGGAAAGGATGGAGCAGGATGGAGGTGGATGCTGCATCCGTCTGTCATGGTGACGCCGAAAGGCAAAACTCTAGATTTACTAGTTAGTCTATGTTCCTACCCTCACTTGTGGTCACGAGCTGTAGGTAGTGTCTGAAAGAATGAAAGTGGGGATACAAGTGACCAAAATGAGTTTCCTTTGCAGGGTGTCTCCTTTAGAGAGTAGCTCGGTCATCTGGGAGGAGCTCAGAGTAGAGTCACGACTCCTCTGCATGGAAAGGAGCCAGACAAAAAGGCTTGGGTATTTAGTTAGGACACCTTTCTGGTGAGGTTTTCTGGGTATGTCCCACTGGGAGGAGACCCCAGGAAAGACCCACCCAGGACATGCTGCAGGGACTCTCAGCTGACCTTGAAATGCTGTGGGATCCTCTCAGATGAGCTGTACAAAGTGGTCATGGAGAAATATAGGCTTCCCTGCTTAGTTTACTGCCCTGTGACCCGATCCCAGATAAACAATGAATGGATGGATGGATGGGTGGATGAATGAATGAATGAATGAATGAATGAATGAATGAATGAATGAATGAATGAATGGTATCCTTCCCAGAAGAGCTGGAGAAGGTGGCTTGGAGATCACTGCACCAGGTAAACCTGGGTAAGTGGAGGTTAATGGTGGTTTGGTCGGATAAGATATCACACGAAACGACAATGGTATAATTGCAATATTAAAATTTAAAAAAAAAGTGGAAGCAGATCGCCCAGACACCTTGCTTGTGATAATGTGATTGCAGAGAAGCTCAAACAGTCTGTTAGCATGTAAATGGCCCACAGTCTGTCCTGCATTTGACAGCGGCACACACAGATGCTCTGCGGGGCTAATCGAATTTCAGACGACATTTAAATGTTGTTTCAATTTGATTTTGCTGGATACCATCAGGACGAGAATCATTAATGCGATGACACTTTTGGCAGATGTAACGATGTGCTGCTGTGTCTGAGAGCAGGTTTCTGTCTCGGCTGGGAAAGCAGTGGTGCTGAATGATGAAAACAGTCTGATACAGATATGAAATGTAACTCCCAACTGTGAGGATGCAGTCGCTGAACGGAAGAACCTCACACAGGTGCTGACTGATGAAGCTTTCAGGGAAATAACACATGAACATGTTAGTGTTTTACAAAAATGTCAGTACAGACTGAGTCCAGTGCTTTTACAGAAACTTCCTTTAATATAACAACAATGGCCTTTTAGCAACCACTTATATGTTGTACATTGAGTTAGCTGATATGTTTGTGTGACTCTACACTACACTGGGACACAGTTAATGTTGAATTCATTGGTGCTTCACCAGGAGCAACAGCTATGGCCTGAAACTGAAGCCAGAATATTAATAACTTCACAGAAAGTAACTTTGGTGTAAACGGTGAAAAATCTCTCAAAATCTCTGGGGCTCCTATTTCTCTGTGAATATTTTCACAAACTCAGTCACTTTTCATTCAGTCTCAGTTAATGGAATATATCAAATAGATCAAATCTGTCTTATTGTCTGAACTTAATTTCTATGTTTTGTTTTGGTCCAGATTTGTGCAAACTATTAAATGCACCATCAGTGATTTTTGCTACTCACAGTTGGTGTTTGTCTCAGGTGGCATCTGTACAAGGTTTTACCTGCACCGTTGATCTGCTCTCTTTGGGATACAGGATACCACACAGGAGTGGTCTACATTACCTGCTGTATTGCATAACTTGCATGAGTCTGCTGTGTCTTTTCTTTGTCTCACCAGGGACCCCATGTGACCAAGGTCTGACCTGACCTTTCTTACTGAGCTGAGAGTCCACTTCTATTTGACTGCTTTGCCCTAATTTTTTAACAAATGTCCATAATTTGTTACATTGATTCAGGTCTCTTTATTATCAATTCTTACTTACCAGGGGAAGTTTTAAAGGCCACATTGGAGAGAAAAAGTAGGGTCTTTTTTCTGCTTAGCAGGAGGTCACATTATTTGGTACAATGTAGCTCAGTTAATATATGATAGGAACAAGACTTCATTTCATATCAGTTTATTAAGGCTTTTCTTTGTACTCACATTTTCTCATACTGTAGATGGGGAATGATTCAAAACTGTACCCCCTTTAAATTTTTAAGGTTCAGAGCTACATCTCGACAACAGTGTCGCACAGACGAGACAACTTGAGCCCATTTGTGTTTCCTGTGATATGTTCAGAGTTTTCTATGAACACTTGTTGATTTTGCAGTTTTGTAAAGACCAAATCAATTCAAGTTTATTGAAACCTTTAAAACAGTTTTATTTATTTTTCTTTCTCATACTCATCTCTGCTTTAGTGGTGGCAGCAGTTTCTTTAAATGTGATTTCACATAAAAAAAAAAGAAAAAAAAAACCGAAAGAGACCCTTCTAAGAGAAATTTCATAATGACCCAATAAAGGGTTGACAGGTGTGCTTTGCCCACAGGAACTCTGAGGATTACACTCGGTCAAGTCAAGTCAACTTTATTTATAAGTGCTTCATGAAACAAGGATCTAACACAATATATTATATATAGTAATATCAAATATAATGCAACAACACCTCTAAAATAAACCAATAAAATGACAACGCTGATAAAACCAAATAAAACTAATGAACATTTAAAATGATAAAACACAATAAAACACAATAAAATGAATGAAACTGTTGGGATAAAACACTCAATCTTTTGGTTTGAGCCAAGCAAAAAGCCAAGAAGAAAAGATGTGTCTACAAAAGAGATTGCAAAAATCCTAAAGTGGGAGCAGATCTCTAGTGGATGCCTGTCACTTTAGGTGCTGCAGCCTTAAAAGCTTGATCGCCCTTCGTTTTGAGTTTTGTTCTGGGCTCCGCTAAAAGCAACTGACCAGATGACTTAAAGGCTCTTTTGCAGCAGGTGCAGGCGTTGAGTGGAAATGTGTTCAAACCCACATTGGAATAGTCAAGCCACATATTACTTTCTCCAGGCCATGACTTTAGAAATTAGCCTCAGTTGGAGAAAGCTCAAACTCACCACAGATAAAATCTGTGTATCAAATTTAAACGTGTTATCAAAGTGTATGCCAAGAGACCTAACAGAGGGGTTAACATGATAAGAAAGAGGACCGGGAGACCCTTCATCCAGGAGAAGGACCAGACATAGCCACTTTTGTTTTGCTTTCTTTTTAAAAGGTGAAATGACAACCAGGATTCGTTTGAGACAGTCAAGCAGAGGCTGCAGTGAACCCTTATTTTTTTGTTGCTAGGGCATGTACAGTTGTACATCATCAGCATAGCAATGAAACTATTTTTTAAAATAAAAAATAGTGCTTCTTCGGGGATGAATTTGAACCATGAATCAGAATTTAAAATCAGTCTTGAACTCTAAACTTTTTGTGGATCTTTCCGAAGTGTTCAAAGGTTATTGTTACCTAATGAATAAAAAAAGGCTTTAAGGAAAAGTGAGGAAAACTGCCTGGTTTAACGGTTAAATTCTCAGTTAACTGGGAATGTGTTAAAATCACATTGATACAGGTTGTTAGATTGGTTCAGTCACAGTCGTGTCAGAAAACGTTTGGATTTTGTGTCATTTCAAAAAGTCAGGTGTGGGCCTATCAAGTGGACTCGGTAGTTTCCCGCCGCATAGGACAGACAGATGTGTTCACATCCCAGAACATTTGCAAAGACACGCTTCACTGATGACAGTCTTGTTCAAAATGAACAAACCAAAATGACACTTCTGTAAAATAACATGTCAGTCTGACAAACGCTCAGCACAACAAAATGTAAGACAAGAAACAAGGCAGCGTGATTATTTCATTAAATTACTTCATTAAATGTTGGAAGAAAATCATCTTTGGCACACAAACCATAAAAACAGGCATTCACTTCCCTTCTCCCTCTGCCTGTATTGGCAGACTAAACTTTATTTGCTCTTGCCCATCGCGCCATCAGCCTTTGTAAGAGGACCAATTTTTATTAAATTTTTGGTCTTTACTTGAGGAAATACAGTATGTCAACACATCCTTCTGTGAACTGCTTTTCAAACGAAAGTGGCTCGGCATCGCGCAACAACTGCAAGCACAGAAATCGTTCTACCAAAGAAATGCTGAAGAGAATGCTTTAGACCAAATCAAGGTCTTGACCTTAATCCAAAGGAAATGTTGTGGAAGAGCCTGAAGTGGGCTGTTAATGCGAGGAAGCTCTTCATATTCTCAAAATTGAAACTCTTTTGTACAAAGTCATTTTGCAACTCCTCCCAGCTGGTGTGCAGCACTGACTGACAGTTGGGGGGGAAACATTTAGTTATGGTTAGTGCCGCATAAGAAGGTTGCACCTTCACACCTGAAACACTCACACTGAATTTGCTCTAAACCCCCGAAGACGTGTCTCGAATCATCACTGAAAGCAAATTATTCATCTAACAACTGCAGCCAGGCTGACAGGTATAGTAAATCAATCTTTTCTTGTTGGAATTAAAATACATTCACAAAGGATAGACAGGAAATAACATTCAACAGCGATGTTAATGCTTACAGACATACAAACAGCTTTCCATCTATCCGTGCGTCTTCAACTTCTGAGGTTGCCGAGAGGCTTCCGGCCTCTCCCAGCTTCCACTGGACAAGTTTCCACTTATGAAATGTTTGTGAAGGTTTGTCAGTTTACATCTTTTCTCTGTCCCTTGACTGAACTCTGCTGCCTCAGAAAGAACTGATTGAAAAACTAATGATGTGCACAAACAAACACAGATGCATTCCCACAGATGCGCACGAAATGAAGCGGTCTCTGTCTTAATCATTTTCTTTCATTTGTATGCAGGCGACAAGTCAGGCTCTCGTTTAAGAAGGAAGGGATAAAAGTGTGTGCAGTGTGTGTGTGTGTGTGTGTGTGTGTGTGTAGTGCCATGTGTCACTCCTTAGAGTGCTGGGATTTCCCTCCAAGGCATAAAATAAACCCAGGCTTGTGTTTGCAATTGCACAAGCGAATCTTTCCGTGCTACGGGTGTTACTGTGAGAGTGTGAATGTGTTTGCGTGTGAAAGAGTCAACACAAAACACTGACTCGGGAGGGCGGAGAGAGTTACCTCGGTGGTGGCACTGGAGATGCTTTGCTTCATCTGAATCCCAATACCTCAGGTTTACATGAAATCACAAGATTCTCAAGAGTTTAAGCCTCCGACAGCTGTGTCTCAGTCTTCGCGACGACTGAAAAAAACCCACCTCTACAGTCAAGTTGTCTTTTCTTTAGTCGCTGTAGAAAGTAAAGCTGCTGCTGAGCTTTTTTGTTCAAATCAAGAAAGTGGAGTTGATGGTACCACGGAGCTTTCAGCTGGAGACTGGAGACAATCTACGGCACACTGCAAAACCTAAACACTTGTCTCTAAACCAGTCATTCAAAGGTGATCTTCATTAACAGGTGTCATGTTTAAACGTTAGACAACCCACGCTTTTGATACCGAGAGGCTTCAGTCAACGAGAACAAAGGCTTTACAGGTCTGATGTGTCTTTAGGGGACAACAAAAATACAACTATCACAACTACTGTCCTCACTTGTCACTGACATTAGGTTCAAATGAAAAACACAGTGGCACAGGTTGTGTGTGTTCATGACTGTGGATGACATCACTGATGCTGCAGCTGCAACCGACACACTGAAACAAACCTCTGGCCCATTTTGACTAGTCTGGCCTCGTTCTAACAATGGCTTCACTTTCCCACGCTTCCTAACTAGGGCAGACTGTTCTGGGATGAGATACTGTGGAATATTTTGACACTGGAAACACTATTGGAATATTGTGTCTCATTTACAGACTATTCACATCAGTCCACTGTTGCCTTTTTTTTTTTGCTTTTATTCTTGTTAAACACTCACACCCATGTACACACCTACACTGAAAATTTAAAGTTGGATTTCTACAGCTAAACTGTACACGCAGGGATTTTTGGGTTTGGACGTAAAATATTGCATGTAAAAGGAAACAAAGAGTGTGGATCCACTCATTGATCTGATTGCTTTGTCATGGATCCGGTGAAGACTTAAGTTTGCCATGCTGCTTTAATGTCTCCTAATTGAATGGGACAACTCAGCGCTATGGCATCACTCTGATGCCTTGAGGGAACGACGTCTCCAGTCGGCTCCGTGTTGTGTGTTGTTTCGTGTCGGTCCCACTGAGCTATCAGTCGCTGAGCAGCAGTGTGTGCACACTGATGTTACGTGATATTTCCTCTGGGAGTGAATAAATTTTCTCCTAAAGCCTGTGCGTTGTTGGCTTTTGGCCTTGTCTGAGTATTTTCAGCTGTCTTTGTCTTTTTTTTCTCTTTGTTACTCTGCGTTGCCAGTGCTCCACAGAGCGTTATACACCGATTACTGCTTCACTGGTCTCACTCAGGGGCTCAAACTGGGTAATAGCTCCCTATTACAAGACTATTAAAGACAATGATTTGCCAATTATTAGCCCTTCTCTGCTTGATAACTTAACAGCCAATGAGCTGGACAATGGTAGTTTTTCTTTTTGTTTGTTTGTTTGTTTTTGGTTTTTTTTTGACATAGTGATACATAATAAACTTCCACAAACTCAATGTGACAAAGAAAGCCAAATGCAGAAATTTCTCCACATCTGGCACACTCGTACAATAACTGCTGCAGCTGTCTCCATAAACTAGTTAAAACATTGGTGTTCGTTTCACCCCATTAGCCTCGTGTCAATCACGAATGCCAAGTCGGGCGCTCCAGAGCATACATCACACTTAAGCTTGCAATTTGTGGTTATGTAATATAAGTGCTCTCCTGTTACAGAAACATGTTCCTTTGTCTAAATTGCTGTGACACAGAACATGCAGGACTCATTCAGTTTTTTTTTAGATAAAACATTTGAGAGTTCAGCGTAAAATTTAGAAAAATGGATAGTAATAGTCAGTTTTCTGAAGTCAGTGATTTGTGTTTCTAAGACAGAAGTCGAGAAAATGGTAAAGAGTCTCGCTCTGTGAATAAATATAACAAAAGCTGTGCCTCGATCTAATGCCAACTCCGTAACAGAAACAGTCTTTCAGCCACACCAGAGCCGCTCACTCAGTTTCACTTTCAACACCACAGAAATCCCTGGGTCCATGTTACCTTAAATAAAAATGAACCCATTGACTTACAAGCAAGGCAGTTGCCCATAAATGTTTTAAAATTGTGGAACTATTACTGGAAGAACAGAACGAGACTAGAGGAGAGTAGGAGACCGGATCAGAGCAGGTAAGATCTCCACAGATCAATTTAAGATGACCATCGACATTACATTATCACATCACAACAGGGTCAGGCTGGACCTTAGGGAATTTATATATAATCATATACAACCCTAATTACAAGAAAAGTCAGGCTGTCATGTAAAACACAAATTAAAAGAGAATTCAATGATTTCCAATTCTCATAAACCCACATTTTTCTCCCAAAAGAACATAAACATTATATCAGATGTTGAAATTGAGCCATCTTTGACATGCCATGGAAAAAATCAGCACATTTTAAATTTGATTCAAATCATTGCAGTCTGTTTTATTTACATTTTATACAACATCACTGACAGAGTAACCAACAATATTCTCCAACTTTGTTTCAAATTCTTTTATATAGAGAAATGGGAAAAAAAACCCAACTTTAATTACAGAAGGATTGTTTAACATCAGGTGATTTTACATTGTACTTCAGATATTTTGTCACACATTTCTGATATTTAACAAGGTATACATATAGATTTGTCATCAAAAACCAGCAAAGACACATTTTCAAAATAAGGGAAAAAGGAGCAAGTCAAGACTCAAGAGGAAAAGAAAAACTTTTTCTGTGCTTGACAGCACATGCTCATGCAAAAAAGAAGTACAATCTCTTTTAGCTCTAAGGTTTTACAAATTAGGACAATATAAGAGATTATTTAGCCCTTTCCGGGTCTTAAAATTACACAAATATAACCTCAGATAAACAGCAGATGACATTTTGCACCAAGTCATCATTTATTTAAGAAAAACAAAGCCAAAATGAAATGCAGTGTGTATAAAATAATAATAATAATAAAAAGACGCACACACACAAAAAATCAGGCTGTTTCAATAACTTACGCTTACCCTTTGCAGCTATAACTGTAAGTAATTATTTTCTGTGAGACATTATCAGGCTTTCACATCGCCGTGGAGGAATTTTGGCCCACTCTTCTTTGCAGCATGGACTGAGTTCATTGAGGTTTACAGGGTGTCTTTATGGACACCTCTCTTAAGGTCCAACTTCAGCATTTCCAACTGCTTCAGATATTCTGTCTTTTCTTGTGGCAGGATCACTGTCCTGGCCTCACATTTGCCTCTAGGAGTTCATGCGGAGAGATATTCATGGCCAACTCCAGTCCAGCCCACTCCTCCTCCACCATCCTCAACAGACCACATGATATGCTGTGTTTTCTTTTCCAAACACGATGCCATAAATAATGTCTGGACATCTCTTCCTTGGTCTTTTTGGTCCAAAGAACATTGCTATAGAAGTCTTGTGGTTTGGTCAGGTGAAACTTTTCAAACCTAAGCTTTGCTACCACTGTCTTGCTAGAGTTCAAAATCTTTACCCTGAAAACACTTTCCAAACTTCTGGTCAGTCTTTTAATCTCACTTTTCATTTTTAGTTTTTTCTCATGCTGTTTCTTAGTTTTAGCTTGTTTTAAGACCTGATGATGATCAGACAATAAATGTTAAGGACAAGATCCTGAATCATAGAATCAGCACCATCATCATCAAAAAACAAAACAAAACACTGCTGATGATAAATAATAAATCACGTCAGATGTTCTTGTACTAGGTAGAGCATACGTGTAGCGAAACAAATTGGTTAACCTAAAAGGGAGCTTCAGGCATTGCATACAACACTGAAATTGTCAGCATCTACATGACAATAATAAATGTTGCCTTGGGAAATAACACATGTGAAACTACATAGAAACGTACTGAATCTGAGCTCTAATGGCTGTTATTTTACATTTTTCCAATATTACAGTCATTAGAAGAAAAAAATACTGAGCAAATCCTATCTGTCCCAATTTCTAGGAACCTAAAGAAAAAAAAACACTGTATATCTTTATCTATCCACCTCTAAGGTGAGAAGAAAATATCCGGTGGCCAATTTTATGCAGTAAACTTTAGTTTCCGCCGTCTATTTGTTGGTCAGAGTAATTTATGCAGGTCTCCTTTTGGTAATTAAGGAATGTCAGTCTTAATTATGCTGAATTGAGCTTAAAATAACTAGTGGAGTACAAAGACGTGTTTTGTGTGAATCATCTTCAGGCGCGTTTCGCTACACTAGGGTTTCACTGGCGCTTGTCAAGATCAATTAATCAGTTGCGCAGGTCTGAATGGGAGAACAACCCTTGAAGCTGTGTGTTTTGTCAGTCTGAGTTCAACAGCTGGTTCTCCGACAGCTCAAAACATCTTGCACCCATTCTTCAGGAAATATTTCTTGACACACAATCAGCTTCAAGGTAAGTGAGCTCATAGGTGCAAGAAGAGGTAATACACCTCCTCCAGGGTTTAAACACAGAGCTCCATCACCTGGGATTCGTTCGAGTTCACATCAGCATCTGCAGAAGGGGAATAAATGTCTTCCTGAAGCACGTTCACATGGAGAGTAAATTTGTGCAATAAGATGCACAGAGCAGTTGACTGGTTCATCTAAAGTGGAAATTTTTATATTTTCTTTGCTTTCCAACTCTGTTCTCCAGTTTGCAGAAGAGAGTGGTCTTTGATTTAAGACCTTTCCTGCATTCACTTGTTGGTGAATGCTGTTTTGATCCAAACGCTGATACATTTTGGATCAAAACAGCATTCACCAATAGGATTAACTGTCAGTAACTATCTGAATTACCTGTCCGTGTCCACCAACGTGCCTCTGTGTCTTT
Source organism: Zenarchopterus dispar (assembly GCA_028564865.1). Lineage (NCBI taxonomy): Eukaryota > Metazoa > Chordata > Actinopteri > Beloniformes > Zenarchopteridae > Zenarchopterus > Zenarchopterus dispar. The sequence goes on from JAOWBL010007644.1 coordinate 25,477, forward strand.
TTGTGGTTTCTTTGCATGCTTTAAACTTCAAACTAAAGATTTACGTCTGTGTTTCCATGTAGCAAGATTCTACCGAAGAATAATGTTCTCACATCAACCAAAAACTGGTTTCTAAACTATGCAAACAGCTTTACGTTGGAAGATGAGGCTGTTAATGCCTTGTACAAGGTGGAGAGGACTTCTGAAAAAAAAAAAATACATAAAAGGTATGAATAAAATAAAAAGCATCCTCTGTCTGAAATATATATCAGATAAAATGTCAAGGATGAACATAATCTTCTTAGTAAGTTTTAGTATATTGTTTTAGAGTGAGAAATCTGGATTATAATAGAAAGTTGTTTTTATCTTTCTTTCTAGTTTAAACTTCAGCTTTTTCCTTGTTTTGTTTGCCTTTCTGTCATTTTAGATGTGCGTTGGGATCTTGCCACTTTCCCAAGACGAATACACCGAGTGTGCCTCGCTCCATCGTTGCCATGGCTTAAATCCTGACTTAGGGAAGAAAATTCATTATGGATGCCAATCGGCCCAGTCCAATAACTGCAGCGTCCCACAGCTGTACATTAGTATGCTTGCACAGCTTGTGTGTGTGATCATAACAGACTAACAGACAGATTGGCAAACTGGCGAACAGGTAGGACGGGGTGACGGACAAGAAGCTCAAGCAGAGAATTAGCAGGCAGAGATGCAAAACAAATACAGAGACTTCCTGAAGAATCAAAACTTCACTCAGGAGTCTGTAAATCTGGGCTTGCTAAAACAAAGTGTCTACCTTCCTTTGGGCAAGACAGTTTCTTGGTGGTCTGCATTCAAAATTAGACTGAACAAAGTCCAGGTTTTCTCTCAAAGAAGCCTCCATCCAGCTGTTGGACTTCTTCCCGGTCCATGTCTGGTTTTCACCAAGTATTGACCAGAGCTCTTTCTGGGGTTGATGAGGGAGAGCAGTGGTGAGATTCTCATAAATCCTCCTTTGGACTTAACGCTGTAGTTGGTCTTTTCATCACAGGTAGTGTACAAAATGCATTAATAACCCAGAAGGTTAGAAGTGGATCAGAAGGTCAGATCAATGCAGCAAAAACTCTTTTGTCATGGAGATTTCTCTAGTACTGCTCAGCAGTTGATATGGTAGCGGAACTGGTTGAAAATATCTTAATCTGTAAAAAAGCAGAATAAATGAATCTGTTTCAGGATTCTTTTTGAAATCTTTTTGTTTTCTAAGATATCTCTGTTCAAAAAGAGAGTCTCAAGTAGAATGGGAGGTAGAACCTTCAGTTATCAGGTTCTTCTCCTTCGGAACCTGCTCAGGGGAGCAGACATCCTGTCTCGCTTTACGTTCGATCTTAAAACTTTTCTTTTTGATACAGCTTATAGTTCAGGATGGCTCCGGTGCCCTGAAACATCCTTTAGTTATCCTGCTATAGGCCTAGACTGCCTCCCATGATGCACCTCTCCTCACTCTGTTCTCTTCTCCTCCAGCTATATTAATGACATTTTAATGTTTCTTCTTCTTAGCAGGTGTCCTTTATCTGTTGTTCTTGTTCTCTCTTCTTTCCCGTCCTCTCAGTGCCTAACCGATCAAGGCAGATGGCCGCCCGTCCTCAGTCTGGTTCTGTCACAAGTTTCTTCCTGTTAAGGAGAGTTTTTCCTTTCCACAGTCGCCCGCTGCTTGTTGAGGATGGGGAATTGTATGAAAGAAAAGTTTAGATGCAATCTGTTGGTTTCCTTAGGCAACCAGTAATTATTATTGTTATTGGCTTTGTATTTGCTGGACTTCTTTTAAGTTAGTTGAACTGTATTGTTGAAGTGCCCTGAGATGACATTTGCCATGATTTGGGGCTATATAAATAAAGTTGAATTGAACTGAATAATACATTGTTGGCAGTTTCTGCTTATGAGCAGAGGCCAAAAGTTCTGAACTCATATGACTTTGTAAATCTATGTTTCTAGAACTGTCTGCTGCTTCTTGGGCCAAAGGTTATTTTGTTATAACTTCTCATGGAGGCCACTGAATATGGACCATCAGTCCAAAGACCTCCTATTCCATGCTCCAACTGTTTTCTAAATGCACACACATGAAAAGAAAAGCTATTAAAAAGTGAACTTTTTAGAAATAGACCCATGATTGATTATTTTATTTCTGCAAATGTGTTTGGACTCTTTTGCTCTCCATGTCCATCCTACCAAAGCCTCCTTAAACATAATAATTGTCTATTAATCAAATAAATAAGTGGAAAAATGTCTCCTGTGCCAAAGTTGTGTCCCCTGACTAGAATTTCAGCATTTATACAGGTTTTAAACAACACAAACACTGAGAACACACCAAACTCCCTGTTCTAAAACTGCTGTGTCTCAAGATGCTTTAAAATACATTTTAGGGAAATCTGTCCTCTAAATGTCAGTAAATATGCACTGCTTTGAAATCTAAACTCTAATTTGGGGACATAAACATATTTCACTGTGAAACCTAATTTTAATTGTCTTTTTTTCTTTGTTTCTTTAATGTGTATTTGTGTGTATGTGTTCTATCCAATTCAACCAGAGAGATTAGAAGCAGGGATGTGGGTGGTGGTGATGGTGGTGGTGGTGATGGTGGTGATGGTAGTGATGGTGATGGTGGTGATGGTGGTGATGGTAGTGGTGGTGGTAATGGTGATGGTGGTGATGAAGGGAGCTGGACTGGGAATATTGGGAATTATCAGACAAAGGGAAAAGCAGGAGTAACATAACTGATTTCATACATATCCTGGTATACTGTAGCTTTACTTTCTGAGCCATTTTTATCTCAGTCTTGCTGTTCTGCATCAGTGTACTTACATGCTTCACTGAAGAATTTATTGTATTTGAAGAAAATGACATTTTTGGTTGATTTTTATTGACATGGTTGGCCTAATGTTCATAATCTCCAGGAAGTGTTAACGTGGCCACCAAAATGATTTACAATAATGACGTTAGAAGACTTACATAAAACCACATTGTTATACTAACTGAAAACATGTTCAATTATTCGGACTGTTTATTATTAAAAACCTTTTCCCCGAGTTATGATCAGATGAGCCCAATAAACACCGCTCTACTCTAATTCCTTCAAAATTGAATTGCATGTTCAAGTGCGTCTATGTTATTTTTGCATCTGTCAATGTACTGACAGATGTGTGAGTGTGTGTGTGTGTGTGTGTGTGTGCAGGTGTCTGAGCATCTGTCCTTTAAAGCAGATAATAAGAGCAGACCATGCATCCTCCGATTTCAATCCAAAGATGTTTGACTGGCCCGCCAGAATGCAACGATTGCATTCATAAGCATAACGCTCATTGATCACTTGATTTGCTTCCACAGCCCAACCAGTCTGTGTGTCTGTCTGTCCCTAATTCAACCTTTGATTAGTTATCTGTTTCCTATGATTTTGATCCACACTATGTGCCTGTGAGACAGTTGAAGTAATAGCGCTGCATTGATTTTTATACAAGCTCTTGTTGGAGAAAATGAGTCTGCGTTTTGCATTACACTCGAAATTTTATCTGACATGGGGACTTTCGGCAAGTAAACCAGTAAAAAAGGATAGTTTCAGGAAGATGTAAATTTTTTATGTCTAGTGTGGCATCTAGCAATATTTACACTGCAAAAGCTGAAGAAAAATCACAAAAAACTAAACAAAACAAAAAAATCCAAGGAATTAATAGTTAAATACACATAAATGTATGTATATAAATGTATATTTAATTTTAACTTATACTTACTTTTATTGCACATCTCTTCTAATTCTTTCCATTTCTTTTATTCATTGTGTCGTCTGTTTTTGACACTGAGTGGCTGCCATCATTTTCTTCATCGTTTTGTCACTATGGGTTGAAACTTGGATTAACATCTGTAAAGACAGATGTGGTCTGCTTTACCTATCACAACTCCTAGACTGACACATTGACAGTGAATATAAAGAGTGAGGCCAAAAAACACACAGCAGGGATTTTATTCCTGCAGGAATGTTGGTTTCAAATGTTTTTTCTTTTCTTTTCTTTCTTTTTTTTTGAAAGACTGACACAGTTTCCTAAATCTCTGTGAAATGCTTTGGCTAAAATACCACAGGTAGAATATCAGAGAAGAACAATTCTCTTTAGAAAAATGTTTTGATCTCTGTTCAAAGAAGCACATTTCAGGAGGTGCCGTTGCAGTTGTAGTTAACTACTCTGTTATCTACTGTTTCTGCTATTTAGGAGAGATGACTTTATGAATGAGCTGATGCCATGATACAAGGGAGAGAAGGATTTGAATTTTAAGCCATGGAGCCAAGTTTCAGCCCTTTTGTAGGACACTCAGATGTCAGAACAAACACATGAGCGCATGTGGTTTTAAGTCAGCAGGAGGCCACATGTTGTGACATTCAGCACCAGAGCTTTCTCTGCCAAACCCAGATTTTCTGTTTATGGGATGACTTCATTCAAGCAGATCCCCTTTTTGACAACATTCAACACACATTACTCCGACTGAAACCACCCATCTCGGCTATAAAACAGTGCAACACCAGAGAAACAAAACTTGTGCACTCAGCTTTCTGACGCTGAATTCAGACCACCAGCGTGCAGCTGCTTCCATCTCGAGTTGGTTTCTTCTCCCAACATGCTCATCTTCACAGAAGTTCACTGTAACACCTCCTGGCTTCTCCTGTTGTCATATTTCATTCGTTGATTGATGTGATAGATCAACCATTGCAGTCACTCTTTCAACAGACTCCTTATTTTTTCAACATGACAAAAAATTGCTTTTCTTTTCACACACTCAGATCAGAATGTCACTAAAGGACATTTTTGTATTTCAGGACTTACTGCAGATGAACAGAAACCTTCAACATACAGCCTTTTTCTATTTTGACACTTAAAGAAAAAACTGACAGATTTGGTCATTTTGAACTGAAACGACCCTTCAGTCTGGGTAAACCAATTCTAAAGCAAAACCAGCGACTGAGACCTTAACGCTGAATGAACTGCATTGTTTTCTGTGTGATCATATCTGAGCGGCGGTCTGAGTGAAAGGAAAACATTACAGCTCTGTTGGTGTACATCTACAGCATGGGATGTGATAAACCAGCTCTGGATTCAGATTGCATCAGGTAATTACTTCTCCAGTCATTACTTTTATGTCTGTTTATCTGCAGAGGTGGGGGAAATATTCCCATCAGCTCAAATGGAAGATGAAAGACTGACATTCGTGGCAAGCTGTGGCGGCGCAGACACAAGTTCTGTTTTTTGTGATATCAATCCCTGAATCTCCCCTGTCATCAATAATCCTGAAAGAATTCCTTCCTGATGACATTGGTGTGGGAAAATGCCAACTGACAAAAGACAATAAACACCTTGATGACTCATTTTTGAGTATTTGTGTGCATCTTTCTTTTCTCTGTAAACAATCAAGCAGCTCAGGCTTTTTATAACGGATGATGTAGAATCTGCCACTAAGTACACTACCTCCTCTGTGTGTATAAATAGCTTTCTCATCCAGACAGTGACTCATTGAAATACAGCACAATTACATAGCATTCAGTTCCCATTTAAGGGTTTGATTACTATTCAGCGACAGGCTGGACGTATCATTTAAGTAAGTTTGTGTTCAAATTGACCGTTGTGCCAGACATACTGGATCCAACATCAACCTTTCCCAAGTAGAACTTGTGGATAAAAAGTGCAAAACGTGGAACTATCAAGCCAGACACAATCTTGGAAAGAGGTCAAGAGTGCTAATTGAAAGCACACCATCCGTCCATTTTCTACACCCCCTTCTTCCTGTTCAGGGTCGGCAGGAGTCTGGACCCCATCCCAGCTTTAACAGGCTGAGAGGCAGGACTCAGACCGGACAGGTCACCAGTCTGTCACACTCTGAAAGCACACACTTGGACTGTTTAGTCAGTGTGGTGACAGTACCATCATCACCTTATAGCACAATCTGTGAGTGAGGAAAGGCTCCAGAGCATGGCAGTAAACAGAAATTCACTTTCTTTCATTTATAGTCTTAGCAGCAAAGTACTCCTGTTTTACTGTATTACTATATTACTCCTCGTCTACATAGTACTGCTCCTTAAGGTCACTTTGTTGCAGTAAACAAAGAGTAAACAACTACTTTTGCTGAAGATTTAGATCATAGAATGAGCTAATTGTCATGATTTTCTTTTGATGAATGGTTGTGGCGATCTACGAAGAATGTGTTTACAAGATGTGTTGCTTAAAAGGGACATTTTTGCATTTTTACCCACAGTTCCATCTAAACAAGCTCCGCTCTCACACTGCTTCACAGGGTCCACCATGTTTCATCCAAACCTGGTGCCACCCACAGAGACTGTGGTTGGTTTACAAAAATATGATCAAAGCAAATGTTTTCTTCCCCCTAAAACGGAAGGATGGTGACAAAACATTGTGAAGGGAAATTTAAATATCTCTAGAACCAACTGAAAGTATTGGAAACGTTCAAGAGTCAAAGATTTGCATGAAATCTTTGATATCTATGTGAGATTAATGATTTCTATTTACACAGTGGATCAAGTCAGGTTCATTTTTAATTCAAAATGTCCTCCATAGCACAATGTTCTTGCAGGAAATGCCAACCATCCATCCATCCATTACCTGTAGTCACTTCTTCTTATTCAAGGTCACAAGGGTCTGCTGGAGCCTACCTCAGCTGTCTTCAGGAAAAACATAGATTACAGTTAGTACAGGTTGCCAGTGCATCACAAGACCACATACAGACAAACATGTTACTGCAAATGAAAGTGTGAAGTCCCTGCTGCAGTCCTTTAACAATTCACAATCCACCTCACTTTTACTGTGAACCAGCTAGAACTAGACATTTCATGACTTTGTCTCTGTCGTTAGTGCCAAGTTTTCCACAGCAGCACATTAGTAAATATTGCATGAAGTAGTTGTTTGGCTGTGGAAACATGCTGTAAATACAACATTTGCAAAAAGTGTCTCTTGTTACACAAGCAGCAGTCACGCTGCAGCATTAACATTCATTTGGAGCTCATTCAAAACTTGACAAGTTCTAGGAGACTAATTCTGGACCAGAAGGGCCAGAGTCTCTGCACTGCTGCCCAGAAATAAGTAAAGTTCAAGAAATGCCAGTTTGAAAAAGACTTGCTGAATTAACTGACAGTTCTTGGCAATAACTGTAAACCCATTTTATGACATTTATGAAGTCACCATTACTCCTACATAAGTGAAATCATTTTTATGTCCTCAGCTTTGGAAGAGTGTGTGAAGCTTTGTGTTTGCCTGAGCAAGGTAGCTGTAGAGGAGAAGGGTCACAGACGTGTCATTTCCGCTACTTGGACTAAACCTTGTGAAAAAGTCCCAGGAGGCTGGAGTACTCATTAGGTGCGGTGACACCACTGCCGCAGGAGGTGTCACTGGGAAACCAGCTGACAGGTACTTAAATATAACACACACTTCCTACGACCTCCCATCCGGACAAGCCGCTGGGGCGTGATCACCGTTCTGCCTCCAAGGCCAGTATGTATTCAGTCATCGATTAAAAATGACAGACACAAACACAGGACACACACAGGTGAATGGATACCAGTGGCACAAATATACACTGATATAGACATTTACATACCGTTTTGACCCTGAGCAAAAATAAAACTCACATTTTTTGAGAAGCAATTACCCTCTCCAGGTGGGAATATGAATTTTCAACACCCCAAAATCCTCAAACACAGTTACATTCAAGTGACATATTTTACTAAGAAGTACTCCTGATGACAAAAGAAAAGAAAAGAAAACTCCACAGGCTTGTGATAGTAGATGCCAGCTGACAACAAAGATCCAACAGAAACTATGTGGACTGCATTTCCCAATGCTTTATTCCATTTCCTCCCTTTGTGTAAAGATAACTAAACAATACAGCAAAAGTTTCACTTTTCAGTTCACTGTCAGGGGAACATGCAGTTCCGTTTTGCATGCTTTTGTAGATTTCTGAATGATCTCGGCCTCCATGACCGCTCTGGCTCAGGAAACCTGTTTTACTCTGAAGTTTGTGTTTGTGGTTTCTAAAGAGGAAGCAGAGGCACAAGTTGGATTTCCATTGGTGTGAGTCCGGTGTAGTTTTACGGGAACTCAACTGTTGGCACATCTGCTTTACCAGGAAACACCCTGTAACAAGAATTTTCAGAAACTGCTATGAGGTGAGGACAAGTGCCTGCTTTGGGGTAGGTACTTAAACGCAGTCCAAAAAACTGCTGAGTGGTGTTGACCTGGTGATGACTGGGTATGCTGTGGGCAGGAAATGATATTTAGCCCTTTCAGTGTCCTCTTTGAGTCATTTATTCTCATTTGTCACCCCTGTCACTGTGATTTTTCACCTATTTGGTATTTAAGCATCAAATGTGTTGCAAAATAAAACTGTCAAAGACTGATTGCCACGATGAAAGGCCAGTGAATCCTGCCGGGTCCAACACTACAATGGAGACACAACTACTGAAGAGACAGGGAGGATGTCTGGGATGGTACATTTCCTGATTTCCATATTTTATCCTTTTCCCTGTTGATGTATCCTCATTATGTGATGAATATATCTCATGGTTTATAACCAAGCGCACACTATTGGACAAGGGTTTCTTTTCTTTTCTCTTTCCATGCAATTTGCACATAAGTCAGCCTTTTCAGAGATACTGGAGGAGCAAGAACATTTACCAAATGGAAAGCTGTATTTTGGACAGCACTTGATGACATTTCTAGTGCAGTTGAAACACTCATACAGCTAAAGAAAGCCCTAATGTGTTCCATTAGTCATGTGCACAGTGGTAGACGAGGTTGCCCACTTATCACAGGCTTAGCAATTGAGTTCCTGTCACTGCTTCTTGCAGCAGGTGATCACCATTGATGCAAGGCAAAAAAAAAAAAAAAAAGGTTGGAAGTCTTTGTAAAGTGTTAAGCTAAAAATGTGCTAAATTGTATTCCATTTGCCGTTCCCAAATAGCCTGTGGTGCTATTGTGCAAGTATTGCATGTGCAAGGCCTTATAATGTTCGGTGGACACATATCAGCTCGTGGCACAGAGCTGCTTAAACAGCAGCTATAATAACTCCACACACCAGCGTTAAAAATCAGCATAATCCCTGATGCAGCTGATCAGTCAAACATTGCCAGTGGTAGCTCGCTGTATCAGTAACATAGCCTGAGGCTGCTCTGCTGACGGATGACTCCACACAGGGAGTAATAATAAACATGGGACACAGGAAGAAACATGAGACTCAGCTTGACTGCCAGTCCTTATAGGTAATCCATCATCGCTGTGCTGACTGGTTAACTTTCACAGACCTGTGTGGATGACATACAATACAGTGAAGAGGGAAACGGGTCTGGGAACGTCTGGCCTCGTCATGGACATGTTTTGTTCCCCCCAGCTGATACTGAACATTGTTTCCCACTGTCTCCACTGGCTTGTTGGAGACAAGAAAGGGTAAACAGACCACAAAGCTTGGTACTCAGTTTGTCCTTCTCTTTAATGAAGTGCAACCTCTCGGGCCCAAACATCATTCATCATACTCCAGCCTCCGCGTTGGTTTGTGACTGAGCTTGGGCCGCATGTCTCCTCTGTATCTGTATCTCTTGTGCTTGTGTTTTCATTTTCTGTCCCACAGACTGCAGACACTTGTATGACTTTAACTTCAGGAAGACAAAAGCAAATATGTCTGTTTAAAGCTTTTCTTTTTTGGTTCCCTTTTCGACTTTTGTTTTGTTTGGCACCACTCTTATATAACTAATTTCCTGTCTGTTAGATAGCGATCAGAGATCTTAGCCGTATCTGATTTTCATGTAGACCTAGACGATGCAGGGTAAGGAGGGTAAGTTTCCACTGTAGATTTGTGCACCATTAGGCCCCGTTCGCAATTATTCATAAAAGAATTAGCTTTGCTCCAGCTGTGCCATAATATTTACATGATAAATCTTTAGCCTTTGTTTAGTCTGTGGTCAGATATGTATCTTAATGTATTGCTTTCCCTCCCCATCACTTCAGTTTGACAAGTATAAGCTATAAATGCTGCAGCAAGAAGCATTTTGCACAGGGATAATTATGCGTTTATGTGCTGTATATGTGTCCTCATGATCAAGGAGGTTAAAGGAGAGAATTTATTTAAAGCTTCAAAGTTTTAAAGTCATGCAGGAAACGTTAATATATTGCAGTGAGATAATTAAAAGATGGTTGTTTGATCAGAGTCACTATTATATGTCATAGTTCTTGCGCGAGAGAAAAGATTAAAAGGCAGTGTTTCTTGGAGATCATGCTGAGAATGTCAAATCTGCCTTTTCATGTGTGATATTTTCCATATGGTACCATGCTGCTGTGAACAGTAACATAACAAAAGAATATCAGCAGAGCCAGACCAGCTTTGTTGAGTATGACTTATGAGGGTCAGTACAGCTGCTTTGTTTCTTAAGTTTTCTGTTGCAAAACATCGCAACGGCTAAAGCCTCCGCATCTGTTTTATTACACTGACAAATCTCTTCATAATTTTCCTCTGATTCTTGACATAACAAATGACCTCAGCAGAAGGCTTTAATGCAAATCATCAACATTAAACTTGGTAAAGACGAGCAGCACATTTTCAGATGCTTACACTGCTGTATGCTTAATGTAAAAAAAGATTCAATACATATGTTTTCATAACACAAAGTTTTACTTATATGGGTGGTGGGTGAGGGATTTTTTCCCCTTAAGTTTAAACTAATTATATGTGAATTTTCAGATGTCAGTTGTGGAGCACAATGACTGTCAGTGTTTGTCAGAAACTTCATCTTAAGCCAACAGTCATTAGAGGAACACCTTAAACATATTTTCAAGAGTCTCATCAATGTTTAAAATTAGCATCAAGCCACCAAAATACATCTTGCCCATCACGGACTGTGAATGCAGACTGTGGTATGATACACCAAGACTTTAGAAACAGATCCTTCATGGCCTGGAAGCTGTAAGGTGGGGCCTTTGTGGATCTGATTAGATTTTCCAGCACAGCCCACTGATGCTCCGTCTCACTGAGATCTTGGGCCACACCTTCAGCTCGTGTTACCTAAACCACTCCTGATCAAGTTATGTGGTGTAGCCAGGCACATTACCCTGCTGAAAGAGGCCATTGGTTATAGCGAGTGTACTGTAACTTTCATGAAATCATGGTCTGCAAATGCTTCAATGCGTACTTCACATTGAATTAATATTTACATGTGTGGACTCAAGATTTAGAAGATGCATGCTGCTGCCATCTTTATCCCAAATAGAGACATCCTCTCTCAACTGTCCATCTGATTGAAAAAAGAAAGAAAAACTGAATTAACCAAGCAGGCCACTTCTTCCATTTCTTCAGGATCGTCTATTCTTGGTACTTTGGGTGTGATTCAGTTGTAGCATTTCACAATTATAATCCTGTCACTAGTTTACTAGTTGTCCTTTCTTTTCCTTTATCGGGAATCTGATAAAGAGTTGATGTTGCAAACCTGCAAACGTCTGACATGATGAACAAGAATACAAGACAAATAACATGTTATTATTATTGTTTTAATGCAGCTTAACTAATGTGCAGAAGCAGAAATGGTGTATCCCTGACTACCTGTATGAGAATGAACATGTGTGGAGCAGTTTTTGTCAATCACTTGAATAATCGATCATCAGCGGGTGTGAGCTCCTCTATAAAAGTGGAAGTTTTGGCAATTTTCTGGGCTGGAGCTTTCGTTTGTTTAACACAATGCCAAGGAGAAAAGATACCAGCAAATTATCTCAGGAAAAAATAGTTGGTGTTCATGAGTTTGGGAAGGACTATGAAATAATTTCCAAATAATTATGAAACTATCCGTTAACACTAAAGTAGATTATTCACGAGTGGAAAACATTGGAGACAGTTGCTAAAATGGAGATCACAGCAGGTCTAACATAAAATCAGGCCGCGTGACAGCCTGAGAAACCGCAAAAAGCACAAAAGCTCCATCTCGGTACAGTGACAAAACAACAGACAATTGGAAAATGATTGAATACAAAAGACTTCTTGAGAGGGAAGAAACCTATTTGGCGTTAAAAACAGTATGAGAGCACAAGCTTTGCATTTTGTCTTGGTGTTTGTTCACCAATTTAATATATAATAACATGATGAGTTACTGTTCATCTGAGACAAGAAGTTAAAAAAAGACACTCAATTTAACTTTGAATGATGTCACTGTTGACAGACTTAGGAATATATTTATGTATATGCATTTATTCAAAATATTTAGCGCACACTTGCAGTTTTTTTCTTCTCAGTTTATATCTTTTCTCTTCTTGCTAATGCTACGGGATTACACGCATAAAAGAATACTAAAGCCTTTTCATCATTATCATATGTATGTATTTAACAGTAATTTACCTTTTCTTTTTGGATACTTACTTGAAATAAGGAGCACAAAGCCTTTATAAATGTCCTTTCTGTTTTAAGACGTTCTATATTATGTCAACACAACATTATCTGTTTTGCAGTTTATTTCTTGAGTTTTTTCAGTCAGCTGCTCTTGTATATTATGCTGTTTTGTTTTTCTTCTCTGTTGATGTAGATTCAAGGTGACGTCTTCATCAGTGTTGTTCCTCCCAGATGGTCCACTGTCCTACAATCTGAAATAAGCAGCAGTAATACCCGGAAACATCAGGAGAAGTAGGTCATGTTAAGGATCTGAACTTCTGCTTAGCTATGCATATTTGTGTGCATGTGTGTGTGTGTGTGTGTGTGTGTGTCTGTGTGTGTGTTTCAGCAGTCTGTACAGATAGCTCTCTTCTGTCTCAACTCCATTTGGTGTCTCCATGCATCGGTCTGGGTTTCACTGACTGCCACCCTCGGGGGAAATAAGGATGTGGTTCTCAGGTTCCCAACAGGCCCAGCATTGGGGAGTTTCTCTCTGATCCAGCAGAGATGAATTCGTCCAAAACTCATCTCTTCACTCAGATTAATTTGGCAGACATGGCAAGGCAGGTGGAATGTGTTGAGCAGCATCTGTGCCTTGATGAGATTGATGTGGATGTTGCACATTGCTGTATCTCACTGTACCACTGAAGGCTTCAGTGATGGAAAATGGAATGAGGTGTCGGCCCGCTGTTATTTATCGTCACCTGTACCTTATTATTAGACAGAAAGTTAAGAGAATGAAATGCATTGCTTTGAAAGTATAGCCCCTAAATCAAAGTTGACTTAGCAAGCATCGAGATTAATACTCTTCAAGTCCATTTGCGTCTCTGACTTACCGTACACTATATATTAAACTCCTAATAAAGATGCTTGCTTTCACCTTTTTTTGCCACTTCTGTCAGACAATAAAAAAAAAGTGTGATCTGAAATGTGCCTGAAAAATGGCCCATCATGCCTGCATGTCATTGCTGTCAGTACTAAACCATTTTGAGACTGTGGCCCTGAGAAGGTCATATCCATTTAAGTCTCTGACTGTTTTTGTGGTCTTTCTGGCTTTATTTACATACATCAGTGCATTCATCCTTCCACTTTCTATACCTGCTCAATCCAGTGCAGGGTCACAGGTGTCTGGTGGAGCCTATGCCAGCTCACTATAGGTGAAAGTTTGGGATACATCCTGGACAGATCACCAGTCCATCGCAGGGCCACATGTAGACACGCAACCACAGGCTTCTTGCCATGAAGCTTCCTGTTTATAGGCAACAGTGCTAATTATTCAGAAACCTTACTGCCCCACAATGGTTTCCAAGAGAGAAAGTCACAATCAGTTTGTCCCACATGTTTTCTGATAAAGTCCACCACCTCCTGCACCAGAAACACAGCCAGAGGGAGTAGCTCACAGGTGCTGCTACCTCTGACAGAGCGTCACAGAGGCAGGCAGAGGTGCTTGCATTAGGGGGAGAGCTCGCTCTTGTCCGTAAATCACCCAGCTGGATATGCCGGCAGCATCAGTCTCTCCTTTTTACACCACAACATTATCAGCTGGGATTTTGTTTTTCACTGCATGAGAAAATGAATGTGCGGCATGAGCACATCGATCGCGTCAGAGCCCCGGGACTGATACAGGGTCAATGCAGCATTTACATGACAGAGGTTTAATAGTTGGCATAAATGCTGGATGCAGGGGGATATAGCAAGCCTGATGCTTTACAAAAGTACAAAAGATGGATTGTACATTAAAAAAAACTATTTGGATGTCATCAACTGGTTTGTGGAAAACCACTTGAGTTTGGCATCAAACAGTTATTGTAGTACTTCTGATCACAGATGAAAAAAAAGTCAACACAACTGCTGACATGTGGAATAATATAATCTTTTAACAAATCCAAGCTATAAATTGTACAAAGAAACTGTTCAAACCACTGATCTGCCACGTAACTGACTTACACATCCTAATATAAAACAACTGGACACAAACAAATAAGTGGCTTAAATGAGACTTCTCAGTTGTTTTAAAAAGCCTTCTAAATACAGGAATAAGGGTCGACTCTGAAAATAATAAAACTGATGCAACCCTCGAGCAACTGGCTGTGCTGAAAAATAAAACCATATGGTAGCAAATACGATCTGCCTTGATCATCCAAACCAATAAATGGAGACATTTGGTGCAGTAGCATACTTCGGATGGAAGTCAAATGCTCTGCTGCCTCTGTGGCTTTGGGAAGAATAATGACAAAGAATAATGGATTTGTGGTTTGGAGGTTGCCCATAGATAATGGGAATTAATCTGCTGTCTTCGTCTTTCTACCAAAAATGCTTTTAAAAAAGGGAATTTAAATAGCTATTTAAAGACAAACAGTGCAAAAACATTGTAAACATCTTGGGGAGACAAAAATGCAAGATGTCTTGGTCTAAACTTTGGATATAATCTAAGCACAAGTTAGGCAACATACCTCACAAATTACATAGCAATTTGACATGCTTTTGAGTCCAAGCAGCTAATTTACTGCCAGAATCCAAACTATCACGTTGTGACTTTTTCCCTGCAATGAAAATGTTAATAAATCTAATAGTTTTTGCTGATGAATGGCTGCTCATGGAACTTCTGTGATAGTGGAGTATAATTGGAAACACAAATGGGGAAACAAGGCTATGAGATACGTCGGACTGAACACTGTTGTTCGATGATGAAGCTGTTGCAGGATTGAGGGATTTAGTCAGAGGAGGAAATAGGGATCTAAAAACATCATCAAGGACAAAATGACTCTTTAAACCAGTGGCCAACTTATTGGTCTATGGTTTGTGGTTGAGGTTAATAACCACTGTGGTTGCTGTCTGACGGTTATCCAAAGTTGATGGGAAACTCAGTGTGTTTGTGAAAGTAAGTCAGAGGAGGAAAGGAAAGGACAACTGGCTATGATTCACAGTCTGAGTGCTCGTTTTTCCCTTTAACACTGTTTCTTTTGGGTGAGTGAACTAAAATAGCAAACTGGAAGAATGTATGGAGGGAATATTAGAAGTTTAAATGGTGCAACCGAGCTCCAGGATGCTACCAGTGTTTATTTTGCCATTAAAAACTATTAGGCGCATTCAAACCAAATGGTTCTCAGGACTATCAGAACATTGTGGGAAATGGGGATCTCCCTGAAGGACAACATACCTTCATAGACTTTTTTTTTCTCTGGTTGTGTGAAGGAACACTTAAGTAACATAACAGCCATCTGGGAGGCAGTGGATGAGGGAAAATCATGTAATAATGCTTTGATCTGAATGCTTGGAGTCCATCCCATCTGTCACAGGAGGAGATTCGGGGTCACCAGTCCATCACAGAACCCGTGCAGAGACAAACATGCAAACTCCACACACAAAGGTCCAGGGTTATGCAACAGCATCTCTGGGCCAAAAACGGTTTCATCATGAATGCTTTTATTACATATATTTTTAAGGCAGTGGAAATGCAGGCAGATTATCCAACAAAGTGGTTAAAATTGGTGCCATAGGCGCTAAAAGGTAGTACCTCCAAGGGTCATGGACTCACTTTTTATGTTTTCCTCTCTCTTCTATTCCTTCCTTTTGCATTTTTGTAAAACAGATAATATATAAAGCTAATATGGCAGAAATCTGGTAACGTCTATAACATCTATGCATGAGAGAAATGAAAAGATAAAAACCTGAATAATAATTGAACTCCACATTCACACAACAGTGTTTAAAGCATTTAAATGCATGAGACACCTACAGTTTTGCTCCCACCGGTGACACTCAAATTAGCCATCAGCGTCTTTACCCATATTTGGACCGGGGCTTTACAGTGTGATAATGCTGTCACTTTTGCTACAAGTAAATACATCAAGGCAAATTTAACAAGCCAGTTTTTGTTCTTTTCCACACTCTGCTTCCATGTCAAAATGGAGTGGACACTGTGTCCACATTAGACTGAATATTCAGTTACCTGTAAAAACATGTTAAAAGAGCAGTACTGTAGCTGCAACAAAATGCTCCTTTTACATCAAATCCAACATACGCTGTGAGGTGGTTGGGGCACACTTGTCAGCAGGCAGTCGTGGAGTACAGAGCAAACAAGTTTTCACGCCAATAACAGTTTAACCAATAACAAAGATGCATCTGTCATATGCCAAAAAGAAAATACTAGCACTTTTGACAAAAAGAAGGTGAGAAGCAGCAAGGAAGGAGACCGTCAGGTCCAGGGAACATTTTGGATAATTCAGGCTTGTGAAGGAGCTGTGTTTCCACAGTGACTGGATCAATGTTTATTTTCAGCTCAGTGATCATCTTGTTTCTTCTGGATGCACAAATATTGAGTAAAAACATGTAAGTATCTAAAATATCAGGATCCCAGTGAAAACCATTGGTATATTAAATGATAATAGCCAAATGTAGCAAGTCATAAACAGGTGTCAACAACAACTGACAGTCCTATCTTCAAAAAGTCTATATATGTTTGTATTTCCTTGCCTTTAAATTTCCTCTAATTTTCCCTCTGTCACCTTAAGCTCTTTATTCTTTTTGCTTTTTTTCTCCTTAATGCCACCACTCAGTGCTTCTCAGTTCTTCAGCAGCCCGTCTGTCCTCCTGAGTTTCTGTCAGATTCTTGTGTTGGATCGCCCTCTCTTTTTCTATGACCCACCCTTCCACCCTAAATCTCTCAGGTCTCAGTGTTATCTAATACACTTTTGGTGTCACTTAATCACCATCTGAGAGACAAAAAAAGGTATACAGATCTCTACAGAGCACACAAAATAAAAGAAGAGTGTATTGTGTTGATGGATGACCCAATCGGTTTTATACTGACATGTGTTGACTGCCATGTGAGTGAGAGGTTCTTGAACACAACATGCATGAAACATACTCCATCTGGTGAATGCATTGATCCAAATTATGCACAACCTTTGCAAGTTTAACCATGAGAGGGGAGTCAATTGTTCTTTGCTACTGGTAAAAGTATTGTACTTACTGTCCAAACAGAAACAGTAGCCTCAGTCTATCAGTTTAGACATTTTTTCAGGCAAAAATGACAAAATTATTAGTTAATTAAACGGGAAAATATCAGTAGGTTGATCAATTAACCAAAGGTACAGATTGTTTTGGATTCCTTCAAATCAAAGTTGTAGTTAAAAAGTTCCTAGAACGATAAGAGATCTTTATTGAAAGACATTTCATTAACTCACCCACTCCATAAGGATGTTTGGTCAACAACTTTTCACATCACTTTTCAACATACACGATTGCTGTTAACCCTTATTATTGCATTGTGTCACACGGGGGAGCCTTCAGCTCTACAGCTGTATAGTGCCTTATCTTTCCGTGGCAGAACTGGACACTCTGGGTGCAGCAAATGTTGAAAAGAAAATGTCACTGGACAGCGCTGCCTTATCAGTAAAAACCATTAACTACGTAAGGAAGTCTGAGAGGAGGAGGAGGAGGAGGA
>JAOWBL010007657.1:0-43311 GCA_028564865.1 Zenarchopterus dispar
ATATATATATATATATATATATATATATATATATATATATATATATATATATATATATATATATATATATATCTCCAGCAGAGGTAGAATACTATTTTGCCACTGACCTTGTACAAGTATATGGAGCTGCTTGGTTCAATGAGATCCATGTCAAGCTCAAATGATGCAGTGCCATCTGCATTGACCTGAATTGGTTTCAGGTTAGAAAGACTTCTAACAAACTGGAAAGAAAACACAGGATGAAATGAATATGAAAACTTGAGATTAACTGTCAGACAAATGCCCTATATATGTACAGTAAAAATAGCGCCTAATGAATCACCCACCGCTGCTTGTTCTTCTTCCCTTTCTTTCTTCACTTCATTGAGTTTCTTGAGCATCCAGCGGAAATCAGTTACTCCAAACTCTGCACATATTTTCTCGTAATCTTTTTTATCAGCGCTGAGTAAAAGCTCCCAAAATTTCGGATCCAGCTCATCTTCTTTCCTGCCAGCTTGCTCAGATTTTGGTCTGACCTTACTAGAAATTTAAATGTAGTGCAGTCAGTTAAATAGTTGTGTAGTTTTATAAGAAGATGTGGCTATCACTACTATAGAGTTGTTCAAGTTCACCTTTTCCTTTTCAGAACAGTCTGAAAATTGTTATCAGTAGCAGCTTGCTTCTGGGCTTTCCCTTTCTTGTAACCAACTAAAAATGGACGAGAAAAACAAAAGAAAAAGAAAAAAATGTTATTAATTAAGCCCTAACCCTTAAAGACACAAGAAGAACTATGGAGTGATAATTTGTAAAATTAGTTTTACATTCTGATACAAGTGTTTTCAATTTACATTATGGATAAATCTGTAAGAAATGACTGAGCATGCAGATTCAATTAAAGCAAGACTGGAAGTGTATTCTTTAGTTCCATTTTGCCCCATCCTATTGAAAAAAAAAGGTCCTTACCTTCAATAACATTCAGAACAACTGTGACAATGGCTTGTCCATACTCATTTGTGGCAAAACATTTGTAGGTATCTGCTTGATCTGGTTTAACGTTAGGCATCTGGAAAATACAAGACATGCTGAAGAAAATGGACAATTTAGAGACAATATCATTGTTATTTTTCAAATTTATATACCTTTTCCTGGCCTTTTGTAAGTTTGGCGTCATGTGGATAAAATTGCTGTACTTCACTAAATTGCATCTAAGCATTTTTTTCTTTGTTTATTATTTAGTTGTAGTGGGTGCTATAACACAAGCAAATGGTCGATACAAGGGTAATAGCTCCATATTATTTTGACTTCACGTTCATTAGATTTTTGTGAACAAGATATCAACACCTTGGAAGTGATTTTGACGGATCTGGCAACAAACCTCCATATAAACTCAAGGGTGAACCTGGAATCAGATGTTAACATCACAAGGGAGCTTACAAAACATATTTTTGTGCTAATATTGATCAACACTTTCACTGTGCCACTCTCAGGATCATCTGAAGGGAACAGGCAAAGAAAAAGATACATCTCAGGGCAAATGACCTTGAAGTAATCAGATGCCTTCTCCCTTTCTTTCTCTTTAGCTTATTTTAGTCTGTTAGTTATACTATTCTGTTTCATTACATCAGCATGCTGGTGTATAGTATTGCTGTTATTTGATAGTCCCGTAATCTCCCTTACCTCAAATGTATGCTCATTGGTGTTTGAATCATATTTGGTCTGATACCTGGATGTATCAGACACATCACCATTATTTCTGCTCCATGTTACTGCCGGCTGTGGGTCACCAGTAACAATCGCTTTAAAGAAAGCAAATTTTCCTGTTTAAAGATGAGAATAAAACAAAAGAAAAAAAAAAACAGGTCAGAGCAGGCAGAAAAAAACATATTAATGTCTTTTTGGGGGGGGTACACCCTCTTGAATTTTATTGGGACATGATTTTTTTCTCTCTTTAAATGGGTTGAGTAGTTGATTAAAAAGACACATTTGGTACTAAATATAGTTCATTAATTTGATACAGTGATTTATGATCATTTATGGGTGGATAGGATATCCTCATGAAATAAGCAACACATCCTTTTTCTTATTTGTGCTGGTTAAATCTACTACATCCTAAAGGCATGCAGGTACACATGAGACAGTTGCTTTCTATTTAATCACTTATCACTGAGTTTCCAGAGCCCCAATACATTTCTCTTCTGTTTGTTCAATTCTGGCAAAAATCAGGTTTAATGTCCTTGAGTTTCTTCAAATTAGTCTTATGCTGTAAATGATTACCCTCTTGGATGGTCAAGGCGATTGGCTTTCGTGTGAAGTCCGGATGGCTCTTTCCCTCAGGCAGTGTCTCAATAAACTGTGTAATCATTACCCCAGGGACCCTGGATTTTTTCCTGATCCCAGCTGTCACCACTAGAAAATGAAATGTCACAAACAATACATCTGACACTTAAAAACAAAGAAGAAGATGAAAAGCATGACTGTGATCACATCCAACCTTTACAATCTGTTGTAAAGGTCTGGTCATAGCTTTACCCCATTATTGCTCATGCTGAAAACTTCTTCTAATATATGACATATTAGAATTGTATTTCCAATACCATCTTTCTGAGATAATGACTTTATTCATTAGGATTTTCTGGGGGATATATTAATAACACTCATATTTTTAATTACTTGCAGCTGAATCCATGCCTATGTGTTGTGATACTCCTACATATCCCCACATATTATATGTATTTTTATACAGTAAAACTAACAGATCCAGTCCAGAAAATTTTCCGACCCTTCATGTGCAGGTGAGACAGAAAGAGAGTTCATGAAGGCTTTTCTGTCATTCTCCAGTACCCTCTACACCACTACAAGTCTCAAGAATAGGACCTGCTAAGGCACATGTCAGTAGACATGACATTACCACAGGTAAACATGGAATATGTTTTGAAAACATTTTATGCTGATGCATTAAAAAAATAACACATTTGTAACCAGCAGTTTATCAGTGGGCATAAATATGTATAAATTGAAATAAAACTATTCCTGGCCAATATGCATTAAAAAAAAAAAAAAAATTTAAAAAATCTAGCAGACTGAAAAGTAACAAGTACTACTTCACATATAGATCTACCTGAAACCCTCATTTTATTTGCTCTGACTCTTTCCTATAAATATTCTTATTTCTTTCTCAGTGAGTTCTGATTAAATTGCTTCCATCTCAGAAATAGTTTTACATTGTTTTGTTGCATGTAGCTCTGTAAGTTTCTCTTCCATGGCAACAGAAGACCTCAAAGACCTTATGGAAAATGACTTGATGATGTGAGACAGCTGATCTGCTGAGCTCTTAAAACCACAACCTTTGGAGATAAAATTTCCTTCTAGAATGATGGTATCCAGTATTTCTATTCCTCATGTTCAAATTACATATTTTAAATAATCTTTAGCATTTCCAGTAAGTTGTGGGAATGTTATGAAGTCACACTAGTTCGATAGTTGATATTCTTTATTTATTTCTTTAGAAAACTGCAGCAGATCCTATTTTCAAGCTTACCTTGGGCAGCAGCTGTCCCATCTGTCACTTTTGATCTGTTAAACATCTTAGGTTCTTTAAATCCTGATAAATCCAGCAACTTTACACCAGCTGTAACAGACAGTGGAGGAATTTTAAGTACAATCATTGCAGCTCTTACGCCTATTATATTTAGATGCGATTATTTTCTCATTTCAGAAAACAGTTCAAGTTAATTATGACATTAATAACTTATTTAAGTTGTTTTCAGTTGTATTGAAATCACTCAGCAGCCTGTGTTTGAGCTTTTGCTGAAATCTGTGAAGAAGTAAAAGATGTATGTACGGTAACTGTACTTGTCCATGACTGTTTAATGTGATATTACATGGGTTCTCATCACTGTTTATGTTCTTCTGGTGACCCTGTTAGAGTACAGTTGAGAAACTGGGAAAAGTTGTTTCTCCTGTGGATTAACGGACTGGTCAGACGTGTAGCTGATGCCTGAATTGTGTTTACTGTGTCAGAGCACAGTACATCATAAAATTGATCTTTTCTAACAGCAGCACATGGGGGTGGAGAGCTGTGGAGCTGAACTAGCAACCCACCTTAAGTTGTAAAGCTTTTTATATCTTAAGATGAGCAGGCAAAGACACTAAAGGAGTTAACAGTCAAAATGACTCACTGACCACCTCACATAACTCTTTAAAGTTCTGTGCTGTTACTGGGAAAGAAGACACACTCAAATTAAGGTATATTTGACATACGCATGACTAGTCCTATACCGTCTTTATCGTAAACTAGACAGCACCGAGTAAAGGCATATGATCTTCTAGGGTTTCTTTGGTTCATGGCGACTGGAAAACGAGTAAACCACATTGTCATATGATAGGTCACGTGTCACATAAAACAGTGAGCGGCCCATCTCCAACATCTTAATATGCCCATAAATCACTGTTGACATTATGACTGGCTTGTTCTATGGTGAAACATGCCTGGTATTGCAATTTTATCCAGATCACATGTTCTGAGGTGAGATTCAAAGAAAGTATCTAGAAGGATTGATATTTACCACTTTAAGTAATGTGTTTTACTTGTTTGTAATATAGCAATAAGTCAGTGTTTACATCTCTTTATGTTTAAAAGCATATATGTGTATATTATAATGGGGAAGCGTAAAACCAAATATGTTGAAGCTATACTTAGGGTAAACAGGAGGAGGATATAGGATACATCTCTGACAGATGGATTTTGCTCACACATTGAGAACTTAAATTGTGGTTACAAAATGTTCACATGTTTGTTACATGCCCATATTTTCATATACTTTCAATTACTGGTAAACATAAGACTAAATCTAAAGCCAGTGCTTTTTATTAAACATAAGAGAGTTTTTTCCTGTTAAAGAGGAAATTGAATTGAATATTAATGCAAAAGGTCTTTATTTGTTTTTATTTTCTTATTTTTTAAGAGGGCTCTCATAGCCCACTATGCATGCAGACCCTAACATCACCTGCTGCTTCTTTGACCAGCACTTGTCACAGCAGGGCGCTGTGTACTCAATCTGGGTATCATAAAAATGATGGAGAGACATTGCCAAGAGCATGTTCAGAAAACATGCAGTCACCTGCAGAGCTGACACTGATATAAGCAAGTGAGGTTTGGTTATTTTGAATTACATTGGTATTTTTTAATTGTTTTTTGTTTTTTTTTTTAAGTTGCAGAGGCTGTAAAAATATAGAAACATGTAAATGGAATAAGCAGGAATAGAACAGAGGTCAAAAAAGGGGGGAGCTCCTTCATGTTTCTTTTTTTTAATATGACTATTTGTCATAAAATCATATAAAGCATTACAGGGTCTGAAAGCTCAGAGACTAAGATGTATTGGCAGAATTATAGATATTACTGAAAAAGATCAATTTGCCAACTTTCAAAAAATATGTAATGTAATCTTTTCATACATCTTAGTTGCAGTTAAACGGATGCATCAACATACTTAACATTCTCAAAACTTTAATAACAGACTCTAAAGCAGTCTGAATTCAATTTAAATGACATTGCTGTTAAAGAGAGAATTAAAGAGAAATGCACATCTGAGTAAACAAAGCAGCTGCCTGGGACTAGTAGACACAAGATAATATCATGATGGCAAGCACACCATACTGCACACGTCAGATCAATTTTAAAAGCAGGGAGCAAGGTTGTGATCATAGGCAAACATTTTCCACAGTTTTCCACATCAAGTGAATGTTAAAGAAGCTTTGGAGGATATGTTCAGAGAGTGATGACTGAGTATTACAGACAACAGCCATCTCTTAACACTCAGTAGCTCCATCTAAGACTGGCGCCGCTTGTGAGATAAATGATGGACTTACCTCACTCCTCCTGGGATCACCTTCAGTGGAGCTGCTTCCCAGTCTGATATGAGCATTGCCCTCCTGGTGTACGAGCTATAACATCCTTACAGGAATGATGATGACTCTATAACAAGTTCTTGCGTTGTCAGACACCATTCATACCAAGAAAGGGAATTGCTTTTTTCTTTTTGTCATAAATCACAACCTCTTAAACGACGGAGATAGGAGGAAACTCGAGTAAGGGGACAATAACCGTGGTTTCTTGTCCACAAAGACATAACCTCTCCCAGAAAATGTTTGAATTAAATTGATTTTTCCCTTTATTATTGTTATTTTTAACTAAAAATTGAAATGAAGCCAGCACAATATTAAATGTTATTTTTCTATAGTCCACATTTTACTTTTGACTTGATTTTATTTTTGAAGATATTTCCCTAATTAAAGTTTCTACATTTTCATTATTATTAACTCTCACTGATAGATGGATGAGAGATGGTCAATTTAACACATTTATTCAGAGAGTTGTGTCCTCTGCTGTCCCTAAAGTAACACTCGCAGAAATAAATCATTCTTTTAAGACACAATAACTTCACCTTTGGCTGTCTACTTGCAAAGGCTTGGACATGTTAAGTAGCGAAAAGTAGTGAGTGACTGAACTGCTCCTCTTTTCCAGGCCTTGCTAGTATAATCTGAAATACTGAAGTCCATATCACCTAGTGCTACTTTGTTTTGTTGAATTTTTCATGACAGACATCAGCTCAGGAACATGGTCTTGTGGTTGCAAAACAAGACCAAATCATAACCCATCCATCACCATGTTTTACAGTTGGTATCAGGTGTTTTACCATGTTATAAGGTCAGAGTTAGAATATGTTTTGCTGACATGATGGAAAAGAAAGTTGTGGTACTTTTTTGTTTCTTCATTCAAATTTTTGATTAGCAAAGACTTTTCTCTTAGAAGATTCTCGCTTTTGGCATCATAGAGAAAAAATCTTTGCTTACAATGTGAGTTACATCTTTACAGGTCAAGTAGTTTAGGGATGAATGTGAAGTAGTTTTTTATTTTTATTTTACAGGCTACATGGTTGTTTTTACTAGTCCAGCAGATGCTGAAATGTGAGCTGACATACAATCACAAATATTTTAAGAAAAGAGTTTAGATAAATTAGTGACAATAATGACAAAATATTAAATGCCATATTATAAAAAAGGTGATAAATGGTATACTGGTAAATCAGCTTTGTAAATCAACAAAAGACAGCTTTTTTCCTCTAAGGGTAATCCATATTATTGTCAGTACATATCTTACGATAACACACTGAAACTTGTCCTCTGCATCTAAACCATTGCTAGTTATACTAGGAGCAAAGGTCTGTTGAAGCACCCAGGGAGCAGTTGTAGGTTAAGGCTCAGGGGTCCAGAGTGGCTTGCCTTTGTTCACCGAGGGGATTGAACCTGGGTCCTACATGCCCAAACCCACCTCTGTAACCACTATACTACCACTCCCTTTAAATCAGCTCTATCACAGAAGAACTATCTTATTTATGAATATTTTATAACACAGTTTTGCACTATCCATCAATAATCAGTGATAGGTACTTACAAGGTCATTTTTCTAATCAAAATTTTAAATATCTTATAAAAAAATTTTAAGAAGGCGCCATGTACACTTAGGATCACAAGTATTTGGGCAATGACAGATTTATTTTATAATTTCACCTTTACACACCACCATAATGAATGTGAAATCAAATTATCAAGAAATGGTCAAAGTGGAGACATCCAGCTTTAATTTCAGAGGTTTCACATAAACAGGGCAGTTTAACGGGGTGTGTTGTGGAATCAGATTCTTTAAGCAGATAAATCCAAGAAAAGTTTCTATTACGATGATGGAAAGAGACAAGTATATAAAAGTAAATGAACAGCTCATGATGTAAAACATATCACATCATAGTCAAACATGGTGGAGGCAGTGTCATGGTGTGGGCACGTATGGTGGCCAGTGGAATAGGTTCATGACACTGGAACTGTGGCTGCAACCAGGCATGGGAAGTGATACGAGAGGTTTCGTATTCTTGAAGGCATTTATTACAAGAGGTTGCTCAAGAGTTCAGAATTCTGTCATGCAAAACAATTGCAAAGGAAGCTCACGTTTCACAGCCCAGTACAACATGAACAAAAGTTAAACCCACTGGGTCCTATCAGCATGTTTTAACATTTTCTTTTCAATGGTAAATAACAATTCATCAACTGCATTAGTTACAATAAAGATAGTCAGAGTAGTGAAAGCTTGCTAAAGTGAAAAAGGTATCTACGGTATATCATCAATATATTTTATTGTTAGATACAGAAGTTTTATTTATATATTTCTTTTTTTTTTTTTTTTTGATAAATTGAAGGAACAAGTTTTGAGTTATATTTACCAGTTGCCAAATTTAGCTTCTCATTGTATAATATTGCCAAATGCCATAGTTATGTGGTTACAGGCTTTTAAATGTGACAGACTAATATAAAAAAATTAAGTTCTTGCTGAAGAGCTGTGTAAATAATAACATGCTATGTGACTACCGACTTTATACTGATAGACAGTAGCTTGCAAGGTCGCATTTATTCATGCATGTGAAATGTTAATATTTATGACTTTCCATAACTGACCTGTGCTATCTTCTGAAAGCTTGTAAAAACATGCACAGTAAAAGAGAAATCTGAACCCATGAGGCTTGTTTGCAATGCTGGATAGTGCTTATTGACTTACAAAGCTGAAAGCACAGTAAGTGGATCACAGTAGCAAGCATTCGTTGTAAACTATCCATGACTGCTGCAGCAAATAAGTTGCCTTATTTATGTGTGTAGTGAGGTCCAAATGTATTTGGGCAGAGACATAGTTTTTAAGATTTTTGTCTTAATATACCACCGCAATGACATAGAAATAAAACAGTCAAGATGGGATCAACATGTATACTTTCAGGTTTTTAGCTTTAAATTCAAAGGTTGCACAAAAAAAAAAGAAGAAGAAAAATAAAACACCAGTCAGTGATATCGAAATAGACTAAAAAAGTCAGATTGGTGTATCCCAAAGACATACTTTTGAAGAAATATAATCTATTAAAAGCAATTGAAACATAGGCATTTTCAAGCATCACTTTTCAAATTACATTAAAACACATGTGACTCCATTTAGAGAAATAAAATTATCCAGCAGCATGGAATTGGGGCTATGTATTTTGAGGTTATCTTTTTTTTTTCTAACCAACTCTGTATGAGACTTGGGAACCAAAAACACAAACATACCTTGAGAACAAATCCCACAGCTTCTTGAGCTACCTTTTTGAGTCTTCAACACAGTCCATTGTCCATGTTAACACAAAGTTTCAAAGATGTGGACACGTTTTACAGAACCCACAGGTTGATTCTGTTGTGGTCAGTCATTCCTTCCCTCAAATGACAAATGAAGTGGAAAAAAAGTTGTACTGACTTTGTAAGTTGGTGAAAAACCTCAAGAACACTGTATTCTATTATTTGGTGATACCCTACACCTTTCTCATGTAACATCATAAGGTTGGCACTTGGGGAGTTTATTTTGATATCCAATGCTTTTATTTTTCAACATCAATTTGCCAGGGGGTCTACAGGAGATTAGCCACCTGTCTCCAACTGCAGATATTTACATTAGTAATGATTAACAGATGTCATCCTATTAAATAAATACATAAGTGAATCATTATTATTATTTTTTTTTACTTTAACATGGTGCAGATATTTATGTATTTTTAGATTAAAAAAAAACAAAAACGTTCTCATCTGCAACAACAGGACAGTATTTATGTCTCTCTAATCCTTTATTTTAGATGAGTTTGGCTGTTCTGGCTGTGTCTCACACTTAAAGGGGAGTTCATCCTCTCTACTGCTGCTCTGGTCCTACTGGCCACTGGAGATGGGAAAGGTGAGTAAACTAGAGTGAAAACTTGATTAGATTGACTTGTTTCCTTTGAAAATGTTATGTATTTTGACTATAATCTGATTGAATTGAATTATATTTAATTGGGCTTTCACTGAACTCTGTACCTGGTTTTCAGTATATAATAAGGCCGTGACTGCAGGTAGAGCAGGAAAACTAAAAGGAGGAGGGTTGCAGTGCTTGTTTACAGCAGATGGTGTAATCCTGGACATGTTTCATTGAAGGTGCATCTACACCCCAGACATTGATCTGTTGCCTGTAAGTTTCTCTCTAGGTCTTTCTACTACAACAGTTTACTAATGTTATCTGCTCATGATGCACGTAATATCATCAGCTCAGTTGTTGCCAGGCAACAAGCACATCACTTCAGGGCATTTATGGTGATTTTTTTCTTTATTATTTTTCCATAAATATATAAATAAACTGACTTGGTATTTTAAAGTCATAGGGTGTTGACATATTAACATCTTCTAAATAGCTTTAGTAGATGGTCTTACATTTTCTCAGTATGATTTCAGTACTTTAATAAGTAAATGTTTGTTTGGGTTGCCTTGGTCCTATAACTGAATCTCTGACATCTCTTCGTAACAGTGATGTTTTATTCCACTTGACACATTTTTTGCGTACTTAGAGTGCAATGTCTCTCAATTTAAACTTTTCAAGCAATATATTTTATGCTTATTTTTTGAAGTTTTATTTTCAAACAAAAAAAAGACACACACAAAATTAAATGATAAACGAGATGGCAACAGATTTTGAATTTGTAAATGTCATTCATTTTATTTTAAATAGAAGTTGCTTCTCGAGGCATGGAGGTCCACTGAATCAGGCTAATCTGACAAAGAGGATAAACAGAAAGGTTAAACATTTTATTAAAAGCGGCAAAATTTGACATTTACCCAACTGTGAATATTTTTCTTTTCTTGTTACCTTTAACAACAAGCTTTGATGAACACTCCACTCTGCCCAGAGGGCTTTCTGCAACCACAGTGTAATCTCCACTGTCCTTGGACCCAACCTTGAGTATCATCAGGGAGCAGACGCCGCATGTGTTGGTGATATAGTAGTTAGTGTTGGTGTTGAGGCTGATGTTATTTTTGTACCAGGTAACATGGGGCCTGGGGTTTCCTGCCACAGCACAACTCATGTAGCATTCATAGCTCTCTGGACTTCGGTGCATTTTAAGTGGAACAGAGAATGACGGAGGAATCTCAAAGCTCAAAGCTTTAGAATCGGGAAGCTTCAAAGAATATTTTTCTGCAAAGATACAGAAGAGAAGGTTGAACATTAAATGTAATGATGGATAGTCCTTTGACAGCTAAAATCCTTTTACTTTTTTATTAAAGGAGGTACAGAATTAAGCACTGGTGTACTGCAAATGGTTTTACGCAAATGGTAAGCAAATGGTGTACTGTTAAAATGGACCAGTGGTTCAGACCCAGAGGATAGTTAACCCCAAAATGATTCATCCAAATTCCAAACATTATATCTTCATCAATATTTTTCTTCTGGCTGTAAATAGCATAAACTAGTGTCAAATGTGAAAGAAATGTCATTGTTCTTTGTGCTCCATGATCTTAATAAAATGTTTCATCCTAATTACATTGTCATTTACTCTACCCTTCTTTAATAATTTCCCAAGTATTTATTTTTGGTCACAGCTTAAAAAAAGGCCAAACATCCTTTTGAAGGCATAAAATGTTATGTTTTACTGGATGTTTTTTTTTTTTTTTTTTCTCTGAGATTTCAAGGTAAGGACTTCTGACCTGCAAAACCTGGAGTTTGTAGAGAAGGAGCTAAAATCCCATTAGCAATGTGCAAAAAATCTTGTTAGAAATGATGTAAATTGCTGTAATTACAAATAAAGGCTCTGGCAGTGATTTTACTGAACAGTTAGAAATGGTTTGTCTTGCTGCCTTTATAAGCTGTCACTTCCTGGTAAATAAGACTACCAGCTGATTTCAACTAGGGTTGACTGCAAGGAGGCTTTATGATAAATACACAGAACAAACACTTTAAACACTTTTGCTACCAAACTATCAAGATTGTGAATAAATTACCAAACATGTCATGAAAGACTAGGCTGATGTTTACCCATACTACCCAAAGGCAAAGACTAAAAGTTGGTATTGTTGATAAATAACATTTATTCCATTTATTTTCTGTGACACTTCTGACCTGTTCGGGATCAGTCAACAGAAACATACCCAAAAACACAGATCTCAACTAAATTCATTATTTGGGATCATTGTTACTGAAGCTTGCCTTTTTTCTTGTTCACTTCCCAGATTGGTGACTCCGAGGGCCCTGAAAGCCCCATGTCATTCTTGGCGTAGACCCGGAACTTATACTGTCTGCCTGGTATGATATTGATGGCAGTGAACTTGTTATTGAAGAGATGGTCAGCCACAGTTTGCCAAGTGCGTTTGACAGAATCATGTTTGATGACCATGTAGTGTAGTCTGTCATCTTTCTTCTCGTCTGGAGAGGGAATCCATGAAACTGTCACAGTTCCTGACACATTCTCCTCCAGTTCCACAAGGCCTGGAGGGCTGGGGTCATCTACAGATAGATAGAAACTGCTATTAGCATCTTGATGTTAACATATATACCGGGGGAGAACAATTAATTAAATTCAAATCAAAGTCACTATTTGAAAAATAATGCACTTAGTAAAGAAAAGGCTGAAATTTTAGGATTATGTGACCCTAGTGGCTCAGTTGCTAAGTTCATGACCAGATCTGAGAATAGTGACTGAAAGAATAAAGACTGCAGGTACAAGTGGTGGAAATTAGTTTCTCTTCCTGGGTGCCTGGAGTCTTCCTTACAGATATGGGGAGAAGTTCAGTCATCCTGGAGAGACTTGGAATAAAGAGCCATCATTTTTCCTCATCAAAAAGAGCCAACTGAGTTGGCTGGGGGCATCTTCACCAGATGCCCCCAGCAGGGAGGAAGCCAGGACACTTTGGAGAAATGATATCTCCCCAGATGGCTTGGAAGCACCTGGAAGAGCTGGAAAAGGTAGCTGGGGAGAAAGAGATCTGGGCGTTTCTGCTTAGGCTGCTGCCCCCGTGACCTGATCTGGGATAAGAAGATGGGTGGTTATTTCTTGCATTTATTAAGAGTGGCTAAACACAAAAAGGAGCCAGCCAGAGACTGAGCAGTGATGAAGTTAGCGATGTTGACCAAATCTTTCAAAAGAATGAGAATAATTAGCTCGCCAACATGAATCAGTATCATTCTTTTCATTCATTGCAGTTGAGAGAGAGCTGCTTTTTCAGCCACTTTTGGTCCCTGTAGATATTTCAGGTTGGACGTTCCAGCCAATCACATGCCAGCTTGGATCGCTTGACATTGCTTAGATTCCTCTTTGGGTCTCATGATAAGAACTAAGTATAGAGAACCTGATACTTTGCTCTGCTATTCAATCATCGGACAGGGTCCTACAGACCAGTTGGGACAGGTTAATGTTCTTTGCTGTTTAAAATTAAATGAGGATTTAATAACTTGCATTTCTGTGATAGAATAGAAAATAATTTCAAATTGAAATATATGTTATTATATTATACTCATTATTGTCACAATGAGAGCACAGTGGACTTGACTGTGCGACCAAGTTTGTTAAACATGAGTGAGAGTTTTGATGTTTTGTTCACAAATGAACTCATGAACTAAAATAAATAAAATGAATTAACTCAAAAAGTAACAGCAATCGATTAGTTACTGACTCAAGTCAAAGTGTGGAATTTCTGAACGGGTCAATGAGATTCAGACAGGCAGTTCTTCACAGTTTCAAAGCATTTTAAACAAGGTTGGTCAGTGATTTAGATCTTTAACTGGCAACTTTTTTAAATTCAATTTTTAAAGTCTGTAAGATGTATGATACAAATAATGTCACCTCTAAAAACATGATCTGTTTTTGCAGAAAAATTTGTAATACATCTAATTCAACAAAGGACTTCTTAGTAGTAGTTTGATAGTGAAGTGTATGAACACAAAAACTTGAAAGGATTGAATAGTGAAGGGATACATGGATCTGATATTAAAAAGTTTAACTCCGGGCAGTGATCTGTTTGTACTTTTATAGAAATTCCCAGTGAATAACTTGGGAACCTATTCAAGCTGGTCTTCTGGGTGAATGAAACAAAATGAACAAACAATGAAAATGAACAAATTGACAACAGCAAATGAAACAAGCCTCAGTGGAGGTACGGAGAGATGGTTCCTTGAGATCATTATGCACACAACACAGTACACAGTGGGTTTGAAAATGTTATCATTTCCAAATTGTGAAGGGATGTTTTGAAAAGTATGTTTGAAAAGAAAACTAACGTACTAATACATTTTGGGTTTGCTGAATTTGCTCCACATCCTTACTACTCAGTAAAGGAATTGTGTAACTTATTCTTTTAACTGAAAAAAAAACACTACACTGGAAGTGCAGTTAAAGTTACCGTAATTATTTTAGAAGACACTTTCATCCAAAACAAAAGTGCAATTCTGAAATTGCGATGTGATGTGCAGATGCAAAAAAAGTGTTTCCATTACGCTTTTGCGGTAAACTGGACTATTGAAACCTCCAAAAACCCACCTCATGAAAGTGTAAAGAGGTTTTTTGTGATATTTGCCAGCTTTTTCAAATTCCAGGTGTTTCCATTATAGGCTTTTCTTTGCAGTAAT
Source organism: Zenarchopterus dispar (assembly GCA_028564865.1). NCBI lineage: Eukaryota > Metazoa > Chordata > Actinopteri > Beloniformes > Zenarchopteridae > Zenarchopterus > Zenarchopterus dispar. The sequence continues at coordinate 14,468 of JAOWBL010007657.1, forward strand.
AAGGTTTTGCAAATTTCTAGTGACAATGGAAACTTACCAAATGAGAACAGTCTGAATGTGGGAGGGGGTATGGGGAGGGGGACTAATAGACTCTATAGAGAAAAGTAATGATCAGGTAGGACTATAAGCTTCAAGGACAGAGTTCAAATAAATGATTAGAGATCCAAAAGTCACTGTATAGGCAATAGTTACTAACTTGAACTTTTGAACTATTTGTAGCCAAAAATTGTAGCTGTGCGCTTCTTTTTCTTTTTGTTAAAATTAAAAGAACATTGTAATAATTATACAAACAAAAATAATCCATAAGGTTTAATGTGATTACTCAATGATTGACTGTACCTGTCACTCTTATCTCAACACTGGAGGTCTCCTGACCAACAAGGTTCTTGACAATGATGGTATAGATCCCAGTGTCATGACGCTCCGATGAAGCTATTATTAACTGTGATGATGTGTCCGTGTTGCTCACTGTCACATGTTTGGGAACAGGCATGCCATCCTTGAGCCATGTGATGGTTGGCATTGGAGAAGCCTGTCAACAAATAGACACATACAGGGTTAAAATGTGTGTTATAAGTGTTTGTCAAGGGTGACGTACCAAGAATAGCTGATAATTAAAAACTAATTTGATGCCTAAACAATCAGTATTAATCTGACTCAGATTAATACTGCATAATTTGTTGCTTCCACTTCACACTACTTAAGTGCCACATTCCCTCAGTTGAATTTTGCAGAAATAAAAGGAGCATATGAGCATGCACTAATACTTTTAAATAAAAAGCACAACCAATACAAACCATCAACTGATCTCAGCCTAAATTATGATTTTAAAAAATCTCTTTAGCCAAATGGTGAAAAGTGTTGCTGAAAATTAGAAAATCTATAGAAATGTTTCCATTAGTAAAAAGTGTAGCTTTTGATGACTCCAGCAGGCCCCTGTGACCCTTCATTGGATTAAGCAAGTATATAAAATGGATGGTTATAATAATAGAATAGGATTTTTAAAAAGAATGTTTTGGAAATACAAAAAAGCTATTGTTTAATGCCATAAACTGTTTTATCATGTTATTACTTAGAGCTTTGTAAATTCCGTACATATGGCATAAGTTGCAGTTTATGACAGATGCTCCCATCATATTAACTTTTTTGAAATATTTTAATAGGCTTCTTTTCCATTAAAACACATTTTGAGACTTTTTTTGTCAGATTTGTATGCTTGGCTGCTCAGGAATTTCTGCTTGTTATTCTCACACTTTTTTCAACATCTGTTATCAGTAACCACTCCAACTAGAAAGCTGTTTACACATTTCAGCAGCAGATGGAGTTTTCCAAATCTAATGCCCGGAAGACCCCCAATCCTGGCAGATTGTCGAGGAGAAGTCGAGAACATAGGATAGCAGCATATGTGAATGGTTAAAGAAAATAGAGTGATAGGGAAGAACGTTTGAAACTTTTACTCCCTTGATAACCAGAGGAAATGCCGATGGCAGTTAATATGGATAAGCTTGGAGTCTGGCGATGACCCCACAGTAATATCATAAAGTTGGGGTTCAGCGTTTCATTGAGACATGACTGCTGGATTGTACTTCTCAATATCAATCTTAGACAGTACAGACAGACTGTACATTGAGAGGTGAGAGAAAAGGACAAGGGCTTTAACTGTCTTATGATCTCAAACATGTTAGTGTGAAGGAGCTTCTACATATTGTTGTTTTATCCATTATATGAAGAAAAATCCACAAAGGGGACTGACATACCTTGAAACTGACAAAAATTAACAATAAATGACAATTTACATAAAGTTGCCAAATGAAAAATAGACATTGCTTTTGAATTGTGGTTTAGCAGAGCCATTAAAATTGAATGACTGAATGACTGAATGAATGAACGAATGAATGAATGAATGAATGAATGAATGAATGAATGAATGAATGAATGAATGAATGAATGGCCTGGACAGAAATGATGGCACTGTCAAATTTAAATTATTTTGCACAATTTTTTGAGGCTGCAATCAAGCGACTTCTTTAACTCTAAGACAAATTTGTTGGTGTCCTTCTTGAATGAAAGGGCATCAGCAAATTTTCCCATTTATGTATTTATACTGTAACAATCTCAGTTTCTTTAAGCGATTACTAAAGCATATTTCATTTGTATTTAATTCACAGTAATTACAGGATCAGAAATCATTTAGGTCATATTCCCAGTTCAGGTGTTGCCTTAAGACCATATATGGAAAAACACAAAAGTTACCCAAATCATTTTATATGGGACCTCTCATTAAACAAGCACATATCTAAGTGGTTAAGGACTTTGGCATGAATATTGTGCTGAACCTGAAAGTTGAAGTTCACTCGAGTGGAGTTCCCAGCTCTCACCACCACAAAGTTCTTCATCTTTTTGTCCGTGAATTGAGGTCTGACTGTGATGATTAAGCAAGAGGTTTAGACAAAAATAATTTGAAAAGTTGGTAACATTTACATACCTGATAACTCTGTATGACTCACTTGGCGGTGGCATCGCAATGATGTAGTTGTCTAACTCTTGAGGCTCACCATCTCCACCTTCATTGGTGGCTATAACTCTTACCCAGTACATGGCCATAGATTTAAGACCCACAATGGTAAAGGAAGTAGTAATGACAGGGCTGGAGTTACAGCGACTCCATTCTGGGTTTTCTGCTGGTCTGAGATCCACCAAGTATCCTTTAGCCTCATCTTGGACACCTTCTTCCACTTGGGGTTTGGTCCAGCCCAGTGACAAGGTGGTATAACTGGAGTTTGTCACTTTCAGGTCGATAACTTTACCCGGAGGTTCTGAAATTACAAACAATGTGGCACCCATGTAAGAAGAAAGATAAGTATAATAATGATGTATTTATCAACTTGACTTATTGCTCACTCTTTGGATCTCTTGCAACTACAAATTCAGAGGGTGCACTTGGTTCTCCTGCACCCGACATGTTGATAGCTGATACACGGAACTCATACTCAATACCCTCGACAACATCCTTCACAGCATATTGCTTCCCTGTTGACAAGCAATGACAAGCAATAAGGTTAGAACTTTGAAAATTTTTGAGGAAATTCTTTTCTTTTGCATCATATTTTACTTAATATCTTGTGTCCTCATTTGGTAAGCAAAACTACAGTAACAGTGATACTTGAGTGATCTAACCTTTAACTGGCTCATCAAGTGGATTAACCATGGTCCACAGATTACTGCCATTCTTGCGTTTCTCAACATTATATCCCAAAATATTTGTTCCACCCGTATTGGCCGGGGGAGTCCAAGTAAGATTGATACAGTCTTTAAAAGCACTCACAATTTTTGGTATAGATGGAGGTCCAGGGAATGCTAAAAGAAAATGAAATACAGAGTGATGTCACACATTTACAGTCTTTTTTTAACATTGTACTGTGTTTAGTTTTTCTGAGAAGCCTCACCCTTTGTCCCAGCCTGGATGTCTTCAGTCTCCATCATTTCACTGACACCTTGCTCATTTTCAGCCCTGATGTGGTAGCAGTATTTTCTCCCATGATCCACATCAGTGTCCCGGTATTTAGCCTCTGGGCCAATCTTGCCTAACTTTTTCCAGCTGTTACGCCCAATTTGCTGGCGCTCCAGAATGTAGTCAGTAATGGGTGAGCCCCCATTATCTTTGGGAAGTCTCCATTTGAACTCAATGCAGGAGGCAGAACTTTCAATGATATCTACTGGACCCAGTGGTGGTGTTGGTTTATCTGTAGTAAAAGCAAGAAAAAGGACTCTTATTATTACTGTTTAGCGATTATAACTTGTGGTCTTTAAAGCAATGGTCAAGTCATACCAAGTACAACAAGCTGTGTGATGGCCTCAGTTGTTCCATATTCATTTTTGATTTTAATCTTTATTTCCCCCGAGGTTTTGCGTTTGCATTTGGTTAACAGCAGGCGGCTATCTGACGAAGACTTCTCAATCTTGATGTTAGTGGCCTGCACCAGCTCTTCGCCATCAGCGTACCACTGGATTTTCATGGGTTCACATCCAACAAACGAGAGCTTGAAGGCTGCGTCTTTCCCATTTTTGATGGTAACAGGTTTCATGAACTCGGCAAGGTCATCAGGATTGATTCTTGGGGGATCTTTAACAGGAACAAAGAAAACACATATTTTTTTAACTGAGTCTGTTGAGTTAACTTTGATATTGTCTGGCTTATTTTTGACTTGGCTTTCCTTTTGCTTTGCTGAGGGTCTCTACTTAAAATTCATTTTCATTCATTTACCTTCAGCAATTAGCATTGCTTCAGTTTTACGCCCATCAGCTTCACATCTGTACTTTCCAGCATCACTTTCTTTGCAGCTTTTGATAATTAGTTTACGGTAAGTTCCATCTTTAACAAGACTTAGATCATCTGTTGGTGATATCTGTAATGCATACACATAAAAGTGAACATGCTAAATTCTTAAAAGGACACAGTTAAAATTATTATTCTATCAGTTCTGTTGTTTTTCACCTCTTTCCCATCTTTGTACCAGACCGCATCAGTATCCTCACTACTGAGCTTGCAGACCAGTTCTACATCAGTACCAAGAATAGCAGTCACATCTGCGAGTCCACTTGTAAAGAAAACCCCTGGGTCTAAAAGAAACATAATCTAATTATCGATTGGGAACAAACAAAATTGAACAGCACGCGCAGCAGTGGGAATACATGAAATCGCTGTTTTGATGAATCTTACCAATAACAGTGTCAGGAACCAGTGGCCCTGTTCTCTGTCTCTTTCTTTTCTCTTCAACAGGATCCTTCTCTTCAGCGTCATCCTTATCCTCCTCAGACGGGGCAGGTTCTCCTTGTTTGGAATCATCTTGCTCCTTCTCTTCTATCTTTTCCACATCAATCTTCTCTGTACATTTTTCATCCCCTTTACATTCCTTCTCTGCAACTGGAGGTTCTTTGTTCCCTCTTTTATCTTCATCTGCTGCCAGTTCTTTAGTTTCTTCCTTTACTTCTGCCACCTTCTTTGGTTTGGCTTTAGTATTAGTTTCCCCATCTGCCTTTTCGGTTGTGACGGTGGCTGTGGCTGCTTTCTCTTCAGCTGCTGCTGCTGCCGCCTCTTCTGCCTTTGCTTTTGCACTTGCAATCAGCTCATCTCTTTCTGTCTGTAACTTAGCTTGCTGCTCTTGAGCAATCCTGAGAAGCTCATCTCCACCACCGCCTGCTTGAGTTGTCTTACGGGCTTTCTTCTTTCCAACCATGTTTGGGTCTTTGTCAGCTAATCAAGAATGCACATGGTGATGGGAAAAGATGAATGTTTCACAATGACTTTTGATACTTAAAGCAAAATTCTGGTATATTTGCCTCTTGCTTGTGCTTATTTGATTGAACAAATTCTGCAATTTTGGGGTTGTTTTTTTTTTTCTTTGTAATTCTGACATCTTGGAGAGAGTGTCTACTGAAAACTCACTCAAGAAGGAGTGCACTGGAGGATCACTGACAATATTTGCAACTGTAGCAACACAGTGCTGATCCACACTTTGAAAAGAATTACAGTCTAGTTTTGGGAGACACTTATGTGAGGAAGTTTTAGCTGGATTAACTTTCAATATAAAAAACAATCCTCTTTTTGTGTGGCATCATGCATAAGCTACCATTTTTTTCACAGTAATGTTCCAGAGGCAAAAAGATGTATTGCAGATAGAGAGGTAGAAACTTTGTTCACTAAAGTTTAATAATGAAAGTATTTGAACAATACCTTCAACTATGAGCCAGGCACTGCAGGACTTTAGTCCAACCACAGCTGCATAAATTCCTTTGTCCAGAAGCAGACAGTCCTTCACCACCAATGTGTGGATCAGCATGTCCTCTGATACAGTAATGTCATATTTGTCCCCTTGCTCCAGTGGGTTATTTTTCCCCATCCACTTTATCTTCGTCAGGGGATGCGAGAGCACACACTGAAACACAGCATCCTCTCTTTCCTCTGCTTTCACATCCTGAATCTTGACCAGAAAGTCTGCAACGGGAACTAGTCAAAGAATAAAATTACAGTTCAGTGTGGGATTCAGTGGTTTCTTTCACTGGTAAAGTCATGCAGGATGACAGATACAGCATGATGACCGAATTGTTATGTGTCATGTTAAATATGATGGAATTTGAAGCATCATCTTACTTTTTAAGTCAGTTGAAAAGATCTTTACTCCATCAACTTCCACTTGGTATAATCCTGCATCCTCTGGGCTAACACCATTTATGCTAAAAACAAACTTCTTTCCAACTTGCTTCAGTCCGTGTTTTATGTCTGTGTCAGCTTCAAAGGGAACCATTACTCCATCCTGTTTGAACATAAAATAAAATTTTTAAAAACATGAACCTCAATAGCTTTCATGTGTATCACTTCTCCCTTTCCAACATTTAATAAAGTCCATCTGTCACCTTGTATAAGAAGATTTTGCTCAGAGGGTCTTTGAGTGACATTTCAAGTTCAAACTCTGCAGCCCCATCGGCTTTCAGTTCAATGGGCTTTAGGTTACAAAGTCTTTCAACAACCTGTAATGAATAAAAATGTCGGTAACAAATGCTGAAACTTAAGAAAAAGCATATTTTTGTTTTTATGTTTTTTATAAATGTTTGGCTATGTATGTGCTTTATTTTGTCAGGTGAAGCTAAAACAAACCTTTTCTTGCTCCTGCTGCCTCTCCATCTTCTTCTCATTTAGTTTCTTCAGCATCCAGCGGAAATCAGTGATACCATATTGTGTACAGATATTCTCGTAATCTTTCTTATCTGCACTCAACAACAGTTCCCAAAATTTGTCATCGATTTCTGGCTTCGTCTCTTCTTTCAGTTCAATATTTGCACTGCAAAGAGAAAGATATTTTTAAGCAGTTAGGTAATCTTGCAAAAAACAAACAACAGCAACACATAAATATGGAAAATGAATGAGTGAATGTATGACTGAATGAAAAAAAGAGAAAGAGAGAGAATGTACAATCAGTAGCTTTATTTTTAAATTTATATCTGACTTACGTGCTTTTCAAAGTCTTTTTGAAATCTTCAGGTATCTCCCGGATGGCTACAACACAACCAGAATCGCAGTTTAAACTGTGTTAAATAATGAGCAATTTTCATTTCATTGATTTGTTTTACATTGCATCTAATCTGTGTACCTGTTCGTGATTGTTGCATGGCTTTTCCCTTTTTATATCCAACTAAACAGAGAGAAGGACAGTGAAATAAGCTTTTGATATAATATATATTTAAAATATCTATTGATTTGCTATATGATGGAATAAATATTAGTATTTCACCTTCAATGATGTTGAGAGTAGCAATTACAGCGGCTTTTCCATACTCATTTCTGGCGGTACACTTGTAGGTATCAGCTTGATCCACAGATACATCAGGCATCTGTCAATTAAAACATGACTGTTTGCTTTTGTAAAACCACAAAATATGTTGATTTTATGTCATGTGGTGTTTGATTTTTTTTTTTTAATATACATATGCAATGACATGTAGCTGATAGTTTGTGATTTCACCTGTAGTTGGTGTTCACCGGAACTTGTATCATATACCATCTTGTACTTTTCTTCATGAAGTTCCCCATTATTTCTCATCCAGGTCACAGTTGGTGTTGGATTACCAGTAACTATTGCTCTAAAAATAGCCAGCTTTCCTATGGAAATGGCAGAAAGTCATCTTATTTTCCTGGAGATGACACTATCAAACAGAGTTTGAGTTTAATTGCTGATATATTACTGTGTTACCCTCTTGAAGCGTGAGAGCGATGGGTTTCCGGGTGAAATCTGGGGTGGACATACCATCTGGTAGCTTCTCCACGTACTGGGTAATCATGACTCCAGGGACACTCGACTTCTTTTTAATTTTTACTGTCATTTAATTAGTAAATTAGAATTACCTTTTGAATTCATAAAGACACGAATAAGCTTGATATAACTGAGATAGGTTCAACTCAGTTGTATCTATATACACTATTCTTTTTTGTAACATGGAAGTAGAGTCAAACTTTATTGACTTACCCTGCCCAGGAGCAGTTGGCTCCTTATTCTTAGCTTTAGGAATTTTAAACATCTTGACATCAGCTTCTCTGTTTATGCAAAAACAAAAACAAAAAACTTTTTTTTTAACAATAAATGCTTAAATAAACACTGTTCAGTTCATATGTATATCATGTTTGTTTTCATTTGCACATTTATATTTACAAAAAGCTGCACATCCGACATCAAGTCAATGTGGATGCTCATATGTATGCAGAGAATATTCTCCTTAACCTTTTTGGACCATATTTAACATGTGTAGATGTGTCTAGAGATTGGACATTGTTTGCAATGTTTGTGAGAACTGTTTAATAGCTTTTATTTTTGTTCTCATAAACTGTTGAAATCTCCAACTGACGTAGTGCTGAATGGGAGAAGTAATCTAAAACTGTGGTTGGTCAGTCTTATGGATCTTATTAAACACTGTCCACAAGCTAAATCATTTTTTTAAAAGCTGCTATTTCTACATTTCAATTTTTTTTCTTTTTTTTTTTTATCTTTGGTACCCTTTTTTATAGAAGAGATGGAAACCTCAGGTTCAAATTTACATAATTTGTACATAATACTTGTATTTAGTTTAAGTGACCAGGTTATTGATGTCCAGATAAATTTCCCTGATTTTGCTCCCCTTTTTTAAATATAATCTCAATATTCTAACAACAGATGTTCTTTTAAATTAAACATAATATCTAATTAAACTATCTATTGTGAATCAAATTCAAAGGTTATGAAGATTTCTCAATTACCTGCATATTTCACAGTTTTGTATGTTTGCTCAGCTGCTGTGAAGCTAAATTAGTCAAAGAGAAAAAATAGCTTCAGGGTGTTAGAAGGAAACTGATTTATGAGTAAAGGTCTGGGGCTGAAATTTGGGAGCTCCTTGTAACAGGGCTTACAGTATTTTTAATTTTTTTGTGCAATGAAGTAGTTTAACTTTAGGCTTTGCACAGTATGGAGGCTATAAGGAGGGAAATGTTGAAAGGTTTTCATTTTGAACACAGGAATTAGTGTTTGTCTATGACATCTTTATGATTTACCTGGTTACCATATATTTCCTCTGTTTCTTGGTGTAAGTACATATTAATCCATTGCTTCATGTATGTTTGTGTATTACATAAGCAAACCATGATAATTCTGATTTTACCAATATATAAATAAAACTGATATGTTTTTACTTCATTAGCACTTCTATATGGGACTTGGGAAATAGTCATATGACTCAAAAATTGTTAGTCATTACAGTGAGTTCTAATTGTGGGATAAGCACTTGGACATGACCACCATCTAAAACATTAGATTAATTTGCAGAAACATGCAAAAAAAAAAAGTCAGATACACATAGCAAATAGACAATAAATTATATGCAAAGGTATCCCAAGAAATGCAAATCTTGTCTCATTCTTATTAATTATACTTACTATTTTCTCACTATTGCAGTCTCTTCCCAGTCAGGGTCCAACCAAAAGTCAAGTCTTCTTAGGGTCTTCTTTTTAAGAGGCAATTAAGGCTTTCAAAGACACTCAGAGCAACATAACCGGCTGCTTTTTCACCGTGGCTCTTGGGGATAGGTTTACTGACATGCTCTCAGGCCCTAAAGTTCTATAGGTTCATGAAAACTTGACGCCCAAGCAGATGCAACAGGGAATATCTATTCCCACCCTCAAAACTGGAATTACAGCTTTAGGATTGGAGTAAGATGCTTTTGGCTGTGCTTACCAGAAAGGCAAGTGTCATTTGGTGGTGGCATATAGGTGGAGGCGAAGTTGCTTTGGCTTTACATAAAATGCAGGTTTGGGCTGCTTGATTCAAATCATACCTTTTAACAGGAGGTAAGTGTCAATTAACATTTTTTCCTTTTCTTTCTATAACTTCATGCTAATATCAAGAAATGTCCAACTGATAAACAAAGCCTAAATACTGAAATGCTATGTCAAAAAACTGAATACCATTGGACATTTGTGATGGAAAACAAACTAAATGTCACTCTAATTTAAGTCATTATTTCATCATCTTTAGTTTGAACCTCAAACTGAAATGTGTCAGCCTGCACTTGTCAACATTTTTGCTCAGGGTGCAACTGTTGGCCCTCTCCTCTTCGGTGATGCTAAACCTGGAATGTTGTCTGACCCTCAAAAAAACATCCCCAGAGTCGTAATACAAGTAGACCAGGCATAAATTATTCACATAAACTTTCATGAAGCTGAACAAGTGGCATGAATTTTGATACTTGCTTGCTATAGCAAGGCTTGACCCAGGGCTCATACATTTATTTTTAGAGAAGCAATTTCTTTTCAAGTCCTTAGTACATGTATACATTTTGTGTTAAATGTCAAAGTTTTTTTCACTGTGTTACACATAATCTCAAAATATTTCACATCAAAATGCACTATTTAACATTTATTTACTCCAAGGCCATGCTAATTTGCATACATACAACATGCTGTAATAACCATATGTATCACAGACGTTTCAAGTCAGAATATTTCCATTTGAAAGTAAGATTGGAAATTTATATTATAGATGTAAAAGGTCATCTAAGAGTGCAGGAATCCAACAGGAAGATTCCAATCAAACATTCAGAAATGATGAACAACACCATAAAGGCACATGGGATTTTTGAACGTCAAGGTAGAAACATCAAATTTAAACTCACAATAACGCCACTGAAAACACTGACACACTCACATTCTAAAATGACCTATTTTTATTTAATTTCACCACAAGTAGGGGTCTCTTAAGGGGTTTTCAGACTAAGATTTAATTGCAAATTACCCATTGGAAATATGGGGCCAACAAGGTGAAGCTAGTCAGACCTTGGTGGGGTTTGGAGGGTACCTAATGGCTTGGCTATTCTAACATGCAATACAACCCTCTTGGTGTGCTCTAAATATGACAAATCCACCTCTGCACTAGGTTTCATTAAAAAAAAAAAAAAAAAGCAGTGTGGTAGTTCCTGCACTATGCTGCTCATGGAGAAAATAGACAAAACTCAATAAATGTTAAATATTTTGGGCAGATGTAATAAAAATAATGACTTCAAGCATCAAATAACAAAATACACTTAAAAAAAGAAAAACACCTTTGTGTCAATTGCAAGAGTGGCAGAAAATTTCAAACATTCAAATTGCTCCAATACATCAGATGTATTTTTATTGCATGTTTGGTATTTAACGGTATTTTATATGCAAGATAAAATTTGCACAACATTTTGTCAAGTGCCTTTATTTTGATGCTGCATGATTAGAATCAAAACAAACAATGCATTTTGGTGATTTTTTTTATGGAACATTTGTAGAACTAATGTTTTTGTGACTTGAATTCTTTGCAAAGTTTGCTAATTAAAAATGTAATGACATGAAGGGAAGCGTTCACCAGTAATATTAAAATCACATTAAGCATGGTTAATTTAGAGAGTTAGGTTGTAAATTAGCAACATCTTGCTTTCATGCTGCCATCTTCTTTGTGCTCAATTATTCTGTAAAGGAAAAAAGTGGCAGTGATTAGTTTCTGAGTGTGCAGAGCCACTCAAAAAGATGTTTAAGTTCATGTGCTTAACGTTACAGACTTACCTCTGACTGTGAGTTTGGTGGAACACTCTGCCCTTCCCAAAGGGTTTTCTGCAACCACCTTGTACTCGCCGGTGTCTTTAGCTCCAACCGTCAATATTAGCATCGAGCAGACTCCACACGTGTTGGAGATGAAGTAGTTGGTGTTGGTATTTAGACTGATGTTGTTGCGGAGCCATGTTACATGAGGTGTTGGGTCTCCTTTTATGGCACAGCTCATGTAGCATTCATATCCTTGAGGAGCAGTGTGGAGTTTCAGTGGGACAATGAATTTGGGAGGACACTGTAGATCACAGACTTTTGACTCTGGCATCTTCACGGTGAACTTTTCTGTAAGGTAGTAGATATTTGTTGCATGAAGTTAAAATTGGAGTAATTTCACAGGATAATACTGGCCTGACATCGGTGTTATGCAGATATTAATAGACAATTACTTTTACATCTGGTACTACCTAAGACTTTCCTCTAACATAGAAACAACAGTGAGGAAAAAAAAAACATTCTGTATCAAATTTAGAGTCATAAACAGAAAATGTACGAGAAGCATGGTTCTTGCTTGATTTGATGATCATTCTTCATGTGATGTGCTCTAAATTGGATCAAATCAAAACTAAAGTAAAATCAAAACTTTATCTTTTTAGATAAGCAAAACAATGCACATTGTTTGAAGTACTGACTTAGTTTCAATTAGCAATCTGAAATTTGGTAATTTTTTTCCTATGCAACTATTTTTTTACTTTTGAAAATTTTGTTAGTTTTTTAGACATAAGTCTATTGTGAAACGAACATTTTTGCAAATTTTCTGAAAACAAACAAACAAACAAAACCCATCAGATATATATTTGAGGTGATTCTTATCTGGTCCCAGCTTTATTCAACATTATGGTTATTTGGGACCTGATGATGTTTAAATTGGCACAGAGAAACATTTGGAAAAGTTGAGCTCAGATGGTTCCTCTATAGGTGTGAAGTTTAAGGTGCTTTTATAACATTGAGATTTATACTTCTGTGGTCTCTTGCTCAGTCACTGTCTTATGTTTCCTGTCCTTATTTTCATGTCTCTTAGACATATCTTCATACTGTAGCTCAGTGATCTCGTTACACTGTTATTTAGGTGTGACAATAAGTTACTGTCCTCTTTGAATTTTACCATAAATAATACAAACAGGATATATACTGTTATGTTTTTTCTTTCAGCTTATTCCTTTAGACATTGAGTCCTAAAGAGAAACACAGCAGACCATCCATTTCCCTCACTTCTTGCTTTCTGCAGCATCCTTTGTCAGAACAACCAACATATCTACCCTTTAATCACATCCAGGAACACCTTGCTTGGTCTTCCCATTTTTCTCCTGCCTGGCAGCTCCAACCCCAGCACCCCCTCCTGACAATGTATTCGCTGTCCCTCCTCCTTAACAGTCCAAACTGTCTCACTCTAGCATCTGTACTTCATCTCCAAGACATCTAAAAATGGCAGCTCCCCTGATCTGCTCATTATTTATCTTATCCACCCTTGTCATTCTCAAAGAAAATCTTAATATCGTCAACTTTGCAACATTTAACTTTGTTAAATGGAAAAAGAAAATACACTATGTAGTTCAAAATGAATCACAGTCAAAAGTAAATATTCAGTGTGACCTCCCTTAGAAGGAATCGCAGATTTAACTATTTATAAAGAGACTGGCTTGTACATATGTTTGTAATGGTAGTACTTTAGGCTCCGTTCAATTTTAATTTAAGTCTGTCTCTCAGACTGGAAAATAAATACAAATTAATGAACTATCACAAAACAATAAAAGGAGGCCTAAGAATTTTGCACCGGACTGTATATAAAGAAAAAGCACAAGAAATCATCTTTTAAGTTAAACATGTAAACAAAAGAGGCATAATTTGTTATATCCTTAGTGGTCGACTCATTAAGTTGTTAATATGTTGCATTTTCTTAAGGCTGCAAATATTTAAACTCTGAAAGCTGTGCAATAGTAAATATACAGCATTTCTTTAGATGCTGATGTAACACTCTTAAGGCTTGTGGCTTCCAGGTTTGTTTGTTAAATACCTTTTTTGGCTGGAATCAGCCACTTTGGTGATTCGGAGGGAACGGAGCAGCCCATGTCATTCTTTGCATAGACTCTGAACTGGTATTCTCTTCCAGGCATTATGTTGCAAGCTGTGAATTTATTGTTGAAAATGCGATCGGCAACAGTGTTCCAGGTTCTTTTGCTTGAATCACGCTTGGTCACCATGTAGTGAAGCCTGTCATCTCGCTTCTCATCTGGAGATGGGGTCCATGAAATGGTCACTGTGCCAGGCACATTTTCATCCATCTCCACGGGACCGGGTGGCTTTGGCTCATCTAGGATTAAATTACATTCATATTTTGTTTATCTTTTTGTTATCTGTGCCATTTATATCACCAGAAAATTAGGCTTGGCACAGGATTGCATCAAACTCACCAGTGACTCTAATTTCAATGCTGATTGTTTCTTGGCCAACAATGTTCTTGACAATGATGGTGTAAATTCCAGTGTCTGAGCGCTCAGCTGAAGGAATAAGAAGCTGGGATGTACCTTCAGCATTGCTGATCGTCACTTTTTTAGAGACTGGGACACCATCTTTCAACCAAATCACCTCTGGCCAAGGGGAGGCCTATGAGGATGATACAAACGTGATTTTTGTCAGACTTGAACTGCAAATATAAAATAATTAATATAACATCTGAACTCCTTCATCAATTACCTCAAAGTTAATGTTGAATCGAGCAGAATTTCCTGCTCTCACCACCATGAAACTCTTGATTTTGGCATCTGTGAATCGTGGCCTCACTGTGAAAACACAGAGATGAAAGATTATCATTAGTTATAAAAATGACTTAAGAGTAAATTGAACAAAAATTAAACTAGGAAACAAATAATCCAATCCTGCAAAAAGACTCAGAGAGCCTCATATCTTGAATATTTGTAAATCTGTAGGTAGATTTGCTAAATCACTGCTTTTTCTTCATCACTGTGTCAATATCTAAAAGTATCTAAAGGACAGGGAGAGAGCAAAGAGCAGTGTGTAGGATGTGTTTTCCTCTTCTCTGCACAGTAATTTGCTCAGCCCTTAGAACCATTGGTTCATATTACATCTATATTTAGGCATCTAGGCGACACTTTCATCCAAAGTAACTTACAAGTGAGGAAGAACTTTTGAGCATTGGCACCATAAGAAATTTTCACCTGATTATGAATTGATGAATCAAAAATTTGGATAATGACAGATGTAAACTATAAACAGGTATAAAACCCTAAGAGAGTGTGAGTTACTTGTTAGGGTGTTGTTCAGAGAGGAAGTGCATCCTAAAGAGATAATTATTTAAGAGCTTCTTGGATGTAGAGAGGGATCACCCTGCTTGGGGCTGGGGCGGGGGGCTTGTGAAATCATCATGGAACCACAAATGAGAGCAGTCTGGACTGATGCCTTTTGGGAAGGTATGGCAGTGCCAGACAGTGCTCCAGAGAGGACCACACTGAATAAGGAGTGTGACTGAGCTAAAGTATCTGGGTACATACCCAGCTGTCACTTTGTATGCAAGCATTTGATTTTTATTCGAGTAGCCATGAGTAGCCAGTGGAATTCAATGAATAACGGAGTGACATGTGTGTTAGATGACTAAACACCAGAGGCACCAGCACATTTTGGACCATCTGTGGGGGTTTTACATACATGAAGATCTGTTTAAAAAGCACTGCACTGGTTGAGCCAATTTTTTTTTCATTAAAGATATTACATAGAGTAAAATGTGTACATCACATACTGATCACTGTGTGGTTCAGTAAAAGTCAGAAATGTTTGCCAACTCACTGAGAAACAGACTACTTGAACCATAACAGGAGCATGATGGATTTTATTTATGAGCAGCTGTACTGATGGACTGAAATAGGTTTTTCAGCAGAACTATCAACCGTTCAGCATGCAAAAGTGACTGAAGTGACAAAATTCATTTAATCCAACCATGTAGAAAAGGAAAAGCTGCCATTTAGTCCATTCATGGCTATGTAGTCCATTGAAAAAAGGAAGGCTAGGTCTCTGACTCAGAAAAAAATATGTGTGGAGTTCATTAGTAGTTAGTAGTCCGTTAACTAAAGTCAATATGCTACTCAGCACATTAGTATTTATGTCATGCTTATAAAAAATCTGTTTTGTCTTTTAAACCACTACTTTGCTCTATTTTTTATCCTTAAACATAATAGTGATATTTGGAATTTTCAGGTGGGTGGGGATTGCCATCTATTTCAAGAAATTAATCTATAATGCACTTAGGATGGGAAATATAGAAAATCATTTATAATAGTGCTCCTAAATGTTATGCTGGGGCTCTTAATTTTAAAGTTTTCAGTTAGGAGCACTTGTTCTTCTAGTGGAAATAGTTAGTTTGGAGCATTGTTATAATCCCTACAATAATGAAGTTAGATATACCAGTTTAACTTGAGAGTGAATTAACTCACCAGGAGGGGGCATAGCAAGAATGTAATTGTCCAGCTCCTGAGGCTGTCCTTCTCCTCCATCATTTGTTGCAATGACTCTTACCCAGTACATGGCCATTGACTTCATACCCTTTACTGTATATGAAGTCATAGATATGGGATTAGAATTGCATCGATCCCACTCTGTATTCTCTGCAGGCCTGATCTCCACAAAATATCCCTTGGCTTCATCTTCAACCCCCTCTATGTCCTTGGGTTTGCTCCAAGAAAGGGACAGGGTTGTGTAGGTGGAATCTGTCACTTTGAAGTCAGTGACTTTACCAGGAGGCTCTGTAACACATAATTCAATGTCAGTTGTTGTTATGTCAGTAATACTTTGCAGAGTCTAATAATGAGAGTCCTGTCATAATATTTTAAGTAACCACCTACTTTTAGGGTCTCTGGCAAAGACAAATTCAGACGGTGCGCTAAATTCACCGGCCCCAGAGCCATTGATCGCACACACACGGAATTCATACTCTATGCCTTCAACCACATCTTTAACTGCAAACTCTTTACCTGCACAGGAAAAGAATTAGAATAGTGATCAACAAGGTCATCACTACACAAGCTGTCATTACGTTAACAATCAGAAATGATATTTAACCCTTGATCATCTCATTTGGTGGATTGACAGGGCCCCAAAGGTTGCTGCCCTTCTTGCGTTTCTCAAGATTGAATCCAAGGATATTGGTTCCTCCGGTGTCGGCGGGGGGAGCCCAGGAAACGCTGATGCAGTTCTTGAAGGCACTGATGATCTTTGGTGCTGATGCAGGTCCGGGGTATGCTGGAAACACAGAAGACTAGGCTTTGTGAGAAATTGTCTGAAAAAGTGAGTATTTAGGTGTTTGTTGTTGATGATCTTGTTACTATAGTACTGTCATTTTTTTTTTTTTTTAGAATTTTGAATTCATACCTTAAGTACAAGTTGAAATAATCTGAATCAATCCAGATTATTATTCAATCAGGAATTTGAATGCAATATATACAAATATTTCATCCATTAAAACTATATGGAGTGGCATCAGAAGTTGGCAGAAAATGAATCTGGTGTTTTTAAGGATATGTGGAATCTAGAGGCATAGTGAAGGTTATGCTGGAAATTTGCAGCGACATCAAAGCCTGTCTTTTCCCTCTCTTGTTTATATTTTTTATCTATCAACAAAGGATTCTTGAAATGGGGATGTAATCTAGCCTAATTTATAGAAAAGGTCATGCTCACCAAGGTGTTACAAAAGTCTGTTGGGTATTGATAGATCCTTAATATGACTTTGCTCTTCCAAGTTCACTAACAGTTTTTAAGAATATGGCCTGATTAACCTAATGCTGTTGACCAGACCTTTACCAAAGGATGGTATGGTGGCAGCTAACCTTTTGTCCCAGCTTGAATGTCCTCAGTTTCCATCAGCTCACTAATTCCCATCTCAGTCTCCACTCTGATGCGGTAGCAGTACCTCCTGCCGTGGTCGACATCGGTGTCCCTGAACTTTGCATCAGGACCGATTGGCCCCACCTTCTTCCAAGTGTTCCGCCCAACTTGTTGCCGTTCGAGGATGTAGTTTTGTACCTTACAACCACCACTGTCTTTTGGAGGTCTCCACTTGAATTCAACTGCAGAAGAACCAGCTTCAACAATCTCCAGAGGTCCCATTGGAGGAGTTGGTTTATCTATTAGAATAGTTGGTCATAAATAGGGCACCATTGTGAAACTGGTGCTATATGCAACCTTAATTTTTACTGTAACATGTTTGTGTATAGATGATTTGCGTTTTGCATCATTTATAAATACATGTCAAACCTGTTATCCTCAAACTGTGTCACATACATACCCAGAACAATAAGCTGGCTGCAGACCTCAATAGTGCCAAACTCATTTTTAAGTTTTATCTTGATTTCTCCACTGTCTTTGCGTTGCAGCTTCAATAGAAGCAAACGAGTAGTCCCTTCTGAGGTCTCAATCTTAACATTGCCTTCATCTGTAAGCTCTTCGCCGTCAAGGTACCACTGTACTTTTATTGGTTCCCGTCCAATGAAAGGCATTTTAAAAGTGGCTTTGTGTCCTTTTTTCACAGTTATTGGAGTGCTAAATGTTTTTAGCTCCTCAGCATCAAATCTGGGTGGATCTGAAATCAGTCATTAACACAAATATTTTAGGTGCTATTATATTTTCTTATTAAAATTAACCAAAGTGCAATAAGTAGTATTTTTCTAAAAAAGAAAAAAAAATGTTTAATCATCTCAGGTGAATGTTGTAAAAGACTTAATGCAAATGTTTTTACCCTCAACAACAATCTCAGACTCTGTCTTCCGCCCATCCGCTTCAAATTTGTATTTTCCAGCAGATTCTTCTGTCACTTTGTGAATTTTCAGCCTGTGGAAACATCCATCTTTTGAAATAGTTAGGCCGTCTGACGATTTAATCTATGGGGTGGAGGGTAAAAAATCCATGGACATCACAGACTTTACTGCTTCGGAAACGTACTTGATAATGGCTGCTTTTAGTTACGGGCTTACCTCTGCCCCATCTTTGTACCAGATTCCCACGCAGTCCTCACTGCTCACTTTACACTCCAGCTCTGCTGCTTCTCCAATAACAGCTTTGCAGTCAGAAAGGCCAGCATGAAAGTGAACCCCTGGGTCTGAGAATTTAAGAGCCAGCAAGTTAATAAATGTACATGTCACACAGCTCGCTATCAGCTTGCAAGATGGGTTTGTTTAATTGTTTCATACATTTTATAAATGAACACATTTGTGTATGAAAGAATGTGTGTATGTCATCCAAGTGTGTACACACTTACCTCGCTTTTGTAAAACTTCCATCTTGTACCTACATTTGGGTTGTTTTTATGAGTTGACTTATTTACTTTTAGGAGTTGTGTGATTTATTTAAGTTATGTTTAAAGAGTGCTTATTTGAAGATTGTGAGTAGAATAAGAAAGGAGCATTTGCATTTATTTTCTCTTGAAGGAGATGTCTTCTTTGCAAGGCTTAACTGTCTTGTTTGTTCGGGGATCTCCACAACTTAACAGAGCACTTGGCACAGCTCATAAGACGTCTTCAGAGGCTTTCATTTGCCTTTCTTCACTTAGTCTTGAAAGAAAAATGGGGTTGTTAAGAACAAAATATTCCCTCTCTTTACCGGCAGTTCCTTGGCAATTTAAAGACTTTATTTTGTCTGATTTGAATTCAGTCTTAAGAGATATGAAAAAAAGAGAGAAACTGCTTAAGAGCACAGTTGTCCTCCAAGGTCAGATCAAGCCGTCTTTTTATCTTCAAGTAATGTAAGAGTGTATCTACGCACTGAAATTCCAGTGCTTCAGTAGTAGTATCAAGAGCACAATAGCTGGTGCTGCTCCAGATTTAAATTACGTTCCTCAATGCACCGACTCATCCTGAAGTGACACTTTCAACAGCAAGCAAGAATGTTAACAAGGATGCAGCGAAACATCACACAAACTCAATCTCCAAACAAACACATACAAACAACACGCGCCTACAAAGAGTACATTTTCTGCTGATGTCCAACCTGTAGGTCAAAGAAATGCATTTAAATAACAAAAATATTTTCTGTTATCTACAAATATAAGTGATTATGTTGTCTCTGTACACAAAATCATTAATAAGCATGGTCTTTCAGAAAATTTACTGTGATGAAACTAAAACGATATTTAACCAATGAAAGATCAAGTATAGCCTTCTAGTCAGTGGTCGCACGGGTTTTATGGTAGATCTCAAATTGCTTAAAAAATCATTTAGTAATCAAAGGACTATTGCTAAAAATGCCTTCCATGCAGCAAAAAAAAAAAAAAAAAAAAAAAAGCAGGACCCAGAAATCTTACCACTAAATGTCTGCACGATCAATAGGCCTCAGTGTTTGCCAGTTGCTGCTGGTTCATCTTCATCTCCATCGTCACCTTTTTTTTAAGGAGATTTGTCACTGTTTGGCATGATAACACTTTTACACCTGTCATCATGCCTGATTAGTTTTTTGGTTTTTGGAAATATCGTGATGACCATAGATGACCTCTGATTTTCTGATTGGTATTCCTTTCAAATAACATCAACAACAGTAAGAATAATTCAGTTCCGTTTATGAACATCAGATCAACAGCAGCAACAGAAATAAACTTACAAGGAAGAGGATAAGTGGAAAAGATGATACTCAAGTCTCATTTTTCATGTGTCTCTTATCATTTGGATCCATTATTTGAAAGATGATTTCACATTTCTTGTCAGGAGTTTAGCAAATGCATATGCTGGTTTCTGATCTTTTCCATTTTCAGTCATTTCAACTTTGCAAGTTTATACACAAATCAAACAACAAATTTGAAGCATCTAGATAAACATAACGAAAAATGTACACACAATGCACAAAACACACATACGTTTAAAAAAATGACAAAAACTTTAAAATAGCAGACACAGTGGGGTCAGAACACATCTATAGACAGATATCAATATTTATATATAAATATTAGAAGAGAAGATTATTTTAACATACCTCCTATACTTGTTTTATTAATTTTATATAGCACAGAAACCCAATACCAGCAAATTAAATTAAATTTAGGTGATAGTTTATAAGCTTATACTTAAAATGCTGTTGTTGTTCTCTGTTGTTTTCCAGATCCTGACCTCAGTACATTTGCATATTTTCTGTTAGTTGTAAAGTAGGTGAATTTAGGACATCCCTTCTCTTAAATCACAGTAAAATGTGGTAAAGCCTGAAGAGGTCTGCCACTGTGTTTTCAAAGTCCAAAGTGGAATATGTAAGAAATTGTCACATACCCCGATTGTTACCTAATTGTGAAATACAGCACAACAGTAAAAAGCTTTGCAAAGTGTCACTGGTGTAATTGGGTGAGTGGTTCATATACTAAATGTTAATAGAGGTGCTTAGTTAGAAAGTATTTACAGTCCCCTCTAACTGTGATTCCAAAGTCATTTTTGCTCAATGACCTTCACAGTCAGTAAACTACGTCATGCAGCCTTTAACACCTCTTACCAACAACAGGTTCTTCAATCTCCACATTTTCCTTTATGCGTCGTTTTCCTTTTTTCCCAGATTTTTCACCTGGTCGACTTGCAGTTTCCTCATTATTTTCTCCTATTAGTAATGATAAATTGCAGTTTTATGCAGAATTAACTTCACAGCTGTAGTGAGCTTACACAGAATTTAAAGGAGACATATGCTTTTTCAAAAGATGGCAAAACCTTGTGAGGTCTTCGACAAATGTCCATGACATGCTTTGGTCAAAAGAGATGCAATATAACAACTCCCATTTCAACATATTTTCACAGCTCTGTTCAAGGAGCTGGTTATAGGGGGTTAATCCAACCCCTCTTCACCACAAAGAGTTTAGCTTTGGAACTCAGTGTTAGAATGTTACAGTACCTCCTTCCGAGGTGGATAAAAAAGATGGAAAACCTGGATAAGTTTACTCTGATCTGGGTATCAGATCAGAGTTACTTAGTTTTGAACATCCTAAATCTGAAAATAAATAAAGTTGTGGCAGAGTGTTGATCTGGTAATCATTTCAAACTCTCACATATATGCTCTTAAGCACAGATATTTATGTTTTAATACACAATTTACTTAACCTACAATTTTTTGTTTTGAAATCATTTGTAAAAGATTCCTCTTCTGTTAAGTAAAGGTGTCAGTTACAGATGAATGGGTCTACATATAAATATCAAAGTTAATAGAAAGGACAAGTGATAATAATAATAAATGTGAAAAGAAATGAAGAACTAACTTGGGAAAAAAGTTCAATTAAAAGTTTTTCTATTATTCTGGAAATTGTTTTGCATCCAGATAGATTTGAATGTGTCACTTTATGCATCTGCATATTGCGCAGTGTAAGTTAATCTCTTGGGTTAATGTCTTACCTATTACTGTCTCTGGAACCAGTGGACCAGCTCTCACTCGTTTCTTGCGTCTCCCGCCTTTTCCACCATCCTCTCCTCCTTCTCCTCCCTCTTCTCCTTCTCCACCTGCTCCTCCATCTCCTCCATATCCTCCCTTTCTTCCGGCTCCTCCCTCCCCTTCTTCATCTCCCTCAAAATCTTCGTCGGAATCCTCAAATGAATCATAATCATCTTCATCCTCAAAATCTTCATCAAAATCTCCTTCTATTCCTCCTGCTGTAGCACCACTTTGAACTCCACCTTTTGCATGGGCCGCAGAAAGACTTCCATCTGCTCCTACGCCTGCACCAGCTGCCCCTCCTGCGGCACCTGCACCAGCTATCCCACCTACCCCTCCTGCCACACCTGCACCAGCTATCCCACCTAAGCCTCCTGCCATACCTGCACCAGCTACCCCTCCTCCCACACCAGCACCAGCTAACCCTCCTGGCCCTCCTGCCATACCTGCACCAGCTAACCCTCCTGGCCCTCCTGCCACACCTGCACCAGCTACCCCTCCTGCCATACCTGCACCAGCTAACCCTCCTGGCCCTCCTGCCACACCTGCACCAGCTACCCCTCCTGCCATACCTGCACCAGTTGCGCCTCCAGCCACACCTGCACCAGCTACTCCTCCTGCCGCACCTATACCCCCAGGCCCAGTGCCTCCAACACCACCTGCAGCAGAACCTGCTTCGGCAGCCCCAGCTCCCTTTTTCTTAGTTTTCCTTGCAGCTCCATCCTTGCCAGCAGCAGCCCTCTTTGCCCTTGCAGCAGCTTTGGCTGCAGCCTTAGCTGCAGCTTTGGCCTCAGCCTCTGCCTTTTTAGCTGCTTGGTCCTCTAGTCGGGCAGCTGCTTCTGAAGCTTCTTTCTCTGCTTGAGCTTTTATGGCAAGTTCCATTTCTTTTTGATATCTTTCTTGCTGTTCTTTAGCAATTCTCAACAACTCTTCTTCATTGGTGGCTCCAGCAATGGTAGTTTTGCGAGCTGCCTTCTTGGTCTTTTTGTCAGGATCCTTGTCAGCTATTTTGAAAAAAGAAATTTAAAAAGGAATTATTGTATTGATGTTGGGAATATTCATTTATAGTTGAAATAAAATACCTTCTAAATGTAATTAGTCTTTTTGAATCAGTCTGAAAATTCACAAAGATGTAAAAGTATGAAAATATTTTCTTACCTTCAACCACAAGCCAGGCATTGCAAGACTTGATTCCTGCCACGGCAGCATAGATACCAGCATCCAAAGGCAGACAGTCTCGTACAATTAACTTGTGAATGAGCATATCTTCAGATACTGTAATCTCATGTTTCTCAGAATTTGACAGCAGAGCATTTTTGCCATACCATTTAATCTCATTCATTGGTGCAGTTAGAACACACTGAAAGAGGGCATCCTCTCGTTCTTCTGCTTTGACTTCTTGTATTTTTAAAGCAAAGTCAACTTCATTAACTGTAGGGTTGTAAAAAAAAAGTACAGAAGACCAATTATTTTCCAATCATTTTTCTCAGAGCATTTTGTGAATTTAAGCGGTCACACAATACAAATGCATATATTAGAATATCTGATTTTGGAACTAGAGCAGAGTAATTGTATAACAAACATTTTTAGATCGAAAAGGAAGGTGGAGTTTCTGAAATCAGCATGAAATTAAAATGCTAGACTAGCACAATGTGTTCAAAATGACGCACAAACAACAACAGCTAATTAAGGTCACTAGTTTTTAGACCTGTAGTCAGTGAAATTAGTTTGGAGATATAGCTTAAAACTGGTTAATGTTAATGTTGGTGTTGAGGATGCTATCTTGTATCTCCTTCACTGAACCGACTTGTACCTTGATGAGAGAAGCAGCACAGTCATGATCCTCTTTTTGGACTTTTCTTGTGCTTTGAACACTATAAACCCCTTTATGCTACAGGAAAAACTGTCAAAGATGGAAGTGGATCCTGGTGACCTGGATTGGCAGCTAACTACCTTAAAGATAGACCATGATATGCCAGGGTGAAGGACATCACATCTGACACTTTGGTCAGCAACTACTGGGGTCCGTCTACTCTTTACTCTATACACCACAGACTTAAATAACAACTTGGAACTGTGTCATGTGCAAAAATATGCAAATGACACAGCTATTATGGGGTGTATGAAGAATGGCAGAGAAGAATACATTTCTTTCTTTTCTTTTTTTTTAGAAGAATACATTTCAATAAGATAGTTTATAAGCAATCACAGTCCTTAACCTTCAGGGCATTTCAGAGACATTCCAGTATGGTTTTAAATTGTCTATAGCGCAGAAACAGCACTATCAGGAGTTACTGATGCCCTGCTTTTGTGTGCTGATTGTGATCACTCTGCTGTTCTGGCACTTGTGGATCTTACTGCTGCTTTTGACACAGTAGATCATTATATTTTATAATCAAAACAAGTGGGCATATACAGTTCTTTACTGGTTCCCTTTTATATTGGCAGACAGGAGTTTTTCTTTATTTGGACCAGTTTTCCTCAACAGCCACTTAAATGTGAGATACCTCAAGGTTCCATTCTGGGCCCAATTCCTTTTGTTTTGGAAATGTCACTATTTTATTGTTTTGGTTTTGTTGTTGTTGTTATTTTTGTTGTTGTTGTTGGGTTTTTTTTGTTTGTTTGTTTAAGCTATTCAGCACTTTGATCAACTGAGATTGTTTTAAATGTGCTATATAAATGAACTTGACTTGACCAATTATGTTTGCAGTAGAAACCTTAGTAGGACTTGCATAAACAATATCATTTTTTCCTTCCTTTTATTCTTTCTTTCAGCATTTCCTAACAACTGCTGATTCCAAAGTCTTGAAGGTAGACCAGGTTGGAGGAAATTGGTATTACCAAGAGCAAACCAAGAACCACAAGACCAATCCACCATGAACTGTAAACTTCTAAAGCACTTGCATCACTATCTAAAGTCAGGTTGATTTCAGGAAACCTGGAGTAGATTAAACATAATCCAAAATTAGTCTTGATAATTATAGATAGTGTGTACAATATTTTATTTTGGGGTCATTGGTGACAATCTGATTTAACAAGAGGGATTTTACTATGACATTTGTTTACAATGATATATGTAAGCTTTGTCTGTGAGTGCAGAAATATCCTTGGAATGTGTCAGAATTACTTAACCATAATCTGTTATTGTAGACATACCTTTAAATTCTGTGGAGAACACATTGACTCCTTCAACATCAACTGAATAGAGTCCAGCATCATCTTTTCCCAACTTTTTAATTGTGAATACATATTTCTTTCCCACTTGTTTCAGTTGATGCTTCCCCTCTTCACTCTCTTCTTTTGAGATTGGAACCATAACACCATCCTGAGAAAGTTTGGTGAATTTTCACATTTTTATTAAAAGCAAAACAAACAAACAAAAACCTTGAGGAATAGTGGCAGAAGAACAAAGACAACAAAGCTTTTTATTTATTATTTTTTTAACCTCACCTTATAAAGGTAAATTTTGCTGCTTGGATCCAATAGATCCATGTCTAACTCAATTGTTGCACTGTCGTCATCTTTGACCTCAATGGGTTTTAGTGTCCTGATGTGTGAGATAAACTGAAAAGATTAAAAATACAGCATTAAAATTTACATACACATACGAACAAATTTAATACCAAACACAAAGAGAGCAAGTTTAAAAAAAACCTGATCTCCAGAACACAAAGCAGAAGTTTACTGGAGAGGCTCAAAACTTATTGAAACACAGATCTGTGTACCTGCGCAATCTCTTCTTCTCGTTCTTTTTTCATTTCTTTAAGCTTCTTCAGCATGCCACGGAAGTCTGTGATACCATATTCAGCACAGATCCGCTCATAGTCTTTCTTGTCTGCACTAAGCAGAATTTCCCAGACCTTCTCCTCGGCTTCCATCGGCTTATGGTCACGCGTTCCATCTGGATTGCTGCAGATTGTTGTGCAGATTTCCACTGAAACAATTGCTCATATACTGGAGATAATTATTGCAGGAATCACATAAGATTATTTGACAGAAAACTTACGATCATTTACTTACCGTTTTCTAAGTTTTTTTCTGAGCTCTGCTGCATCTGGTGACCACAAAAGAAATATCTATAACTAAATATATATCTAACATTTTCTTTATCAGTAGTAATCAAAAACAGCAGATTCCCAAAAAATTACTATACACAGAATGTACATTGATTTAGTTAAGCTTTTAAAAGGCAGATGAAAATATTTTTATTCAAACAGGTTTTTAAGTGTTGTTTTACTGTTATTTTTTCCATTGCTTTTTTTATTTAAAGACATTGTGTTTTTATTGTAGAGCACTTTGTGACTGGTGTCTGTGAAAAGTGCTACCTGAATAAATGGTACATACTCAATTACTAAATGCACTGTTATAGGTTTGGTTTTTGGTTAGTTCCTGTTTTATTTTGAAAGTCTGTGTCCCTGTGTTTAGTTATAGTTAGACTGCCCTGATTGTTTGCACCTGTGTCTCATCAGTCCTGTTTGTATATCTTGCCTTGTCTTCCCTTCATCTCTGCTGGTCTGTACTCTCTGTTTCCTGGGATGTTGTTTTTGCTTGTGAAGCTATTTTGAGGGTTGTTTGTTTTTTAATATTTTGCATCTTGCTGTTTCATTAAAGTTTTTCTTTTTTTTTGTTTTTGTTTTTCAGGATGCAGGATCCTCATCTCCTGCATTTGAGTCCTGCCATGATCTCTTCACCTCACAATATGCCCAACCTTGATTACAGCTTAATATAAAACCTTAAGGATTGGTGCAGAACATCTAACTCTTTTTCATGCATTTCTTTCATATTTCTTTTTCTTCATCACGCTACTTCCTTACTCTAATTATCGATCAATGACTGATGTAAATGCTCAACCTTCTTTCACTTTAATATCAGTCACCTGCTTAAATGTAGCTTTATTGTCCAGTTTGTTTAATCTTACAATTTTAAATCAAATTTCTAGGTTGTCTACAATTTTGCTGTTAGCATTTACAAGCTAAGCTTAAAATAATGTCTTTCTAACATATCATAGAATCAGACTGTACTTTGAAACCTTACCTTCTACATTTATCTTTTGAAGTTCTTTGGCCTTTGAGAATCCAACTGTAAACAAAGGCAAAAGCATGAAACTTGTTTCAATTTTTTGGTGTAACTTAACATAAATATACAATCTTTTCATGTGTATATCTTATGCAATTATTATCTTAAGCATTTAAGTAATATCATGAATCAATCAGACTGTAACATGAAAGTATAATCCTACCCTCAATAACATTCAAAACAACGGTACAAACAGCTCTCCCATATTCATTTGTTGCAAAGCACTTGTAGGTGTCAGCATCCTCTGGAGAAACCTTAGGAAACTGAAATGAAAATTAAGTTATTGGCATTTTCTTGTCCTTTATATTATCAGTACTGTCTGCATTACGTATTGTAGATTAGCATTTATTGCCTTCACGGTGTTTTATGCTTTTACAAAGTGTACCTCAAGAGTATGTTCATGAGATGCCTCGTCATACTTTTGCGCACACACGTTAGGGTGGAAAAGTATTTCTCCATTTGCTCTGCTCCAGGTTACAGTAGGTGTTGGATCACCCACAACAATGGCTTTAAAGAATGCAAATTTACCTGTAACATAACAAATACCTCATTAGTGACAATCTGTTCACATCTATACTCTTAACAAAGATAATGGTTGCATTTATAAGTAGCATATTTTATACTGTAAGTACTTGTGCAAAATTACAGAAAGACCTGAAGTACTCTATATTTTAAAATATTGTATTTTACTTTTTTAGGGATGAGGTTTAACTGCTGGACATGCCTTTTCTACTTGTAAAAAGTGAAATATAGAGTACTGGACAAGACCGGCAGACACCAACTACAAAACTAACAAACACCCAAAACCTAAATTAAAGTCTAATTCAAAAGTCATTCAGCTTACCTCAAGGAGCTTGTATTGATTTCTTTGTTTAAATCTTTTAAACCAAACATGTTGGCACCATTTAGTAAAGAAAAAGCTCTGACTCTGTGAAACTCCAACTTTTTACATTGGAAACAAACCTTAAGTGCATTTAGCACAAGGATTTTGGATTCAATTATTGTAATATATTGTATATTTGAACTTTTAACAACTAATACCTTTTCACAAATCAATTTAATCATACATATATACTTCAACTAATATACCTTTTTTTTTTTTTTTTAATTGAAGTGCTCAAGCTACCATAAAAGAGGTTTGCTGAGATGTGTTAATGACAAATGTTTCAGTCTTTCACGCTTTTTCTCCTTCACCTATAGTGGTCACATTCTATGTGGCAACATTGAAATATTGTTTGCAAAATGATGATGATAAGTCAAAAAATATTAATCAACATGTGTTTAGGTGCTTTTGGGTATTTTGGGGTGAAACATATTTCCATGGTGCTTTTATTCCTGTCATGAAAATGCTGTAGTTTAGAGAGATAAAGATTGCCACAATCAACACACATCTTTTGGGGACATGACAGCTCCCTTATACATCTTCATCAAACCTGTATAAGAGCAGCCAAAGTTTCTGAAATCTTGAGATGGTTTCCCAGCATACTCCAAAACCAGTCTCAACCTTGCTTCTTCATACAATTATGTTAACATAAAATCCCAAATCAAAAACAGAATTTATCTGTACATTTTACTGGCAGAAGTAAAACTACAATATCACTGTTTATGCATACCAGATGTACGTGTGGACTGTATTTTGTCTTGTTGAAACGGCCGTCATATTCCTATTCTTGTGAGTGTTGTCATTTAGGTCCAGGTGTACTTGTGTGCCACATTGGCTGTCAATTTG
>JAOWBL010007674.1:3019-17181 GCA_028564865.1 Zenarchopterus dispar
GGGATGTGGGATGTGGGATGTGGGATGTGGGATGTGGGACGTGGGACGTGGGACGTGGGACGTGGGACAGG
Source organism: Zenarchopterus dispar (assembly GCA_028564865.1). Classification (NCBI taxonomy): domain Eukaryota; kingdom Metazoa; phylum Chordata; class Actinopteri; order Beloniformes; family Zenarchopteridae; genus Zenarchopterus; species Zenarchopterus dispar. The sequence continues at coordinate 3,091 of JAOWBL010007674.1, forward strand.
GGGCAACTCTGGTCAGGTGGAGGGGAAACTTCTGTCCAGCGTCTGTTTCCTGTTTGAATGGATTCACTGTTTTGGCTTAGTTTTTGTTCTTTTAATACTGACGAGGCATAACGAGTGATGTTATATTTACCGCACTTAACTCTTTTTATTTAATTTAAGAATAGACATCCACAGATTACAATTTTCTTCATCAATTCCAATTTTCAATTTCCTTAAAGGTCTGACCTGCTGATACCAGTCTGACTTCGAGTCCATTTTTAAAAAAAAAAAGAAATACATCCAGTAACTTAATCATCAATAAAAGACAACAAAGGCTGCAGGCTGTGTTCTCTACTGGCTTTGTTTTTAGCATTTTTTACTTCTGTTAGCCTCTTAAGATTGAGTGATTTTAGCAAAACGATGCACTTTTGGAGTTGTATTAAGTTTGTTTTCTCATTTGTTGATTATTATTCCTCCACAAGTGACTGTGCCATCATGGGGTATCTCCTGATGGGGAAATAAATTTTTAAGCTGATTCATTTATTGGCCTGCCTTATATCAAATCTATAAATGAATAAAGTACAAAATTTATAAGCCTTTAGATGTGATTGAATACAGTATATTTCTTTATTGGTCAATATATTATTTTTAAGGCCATGTTTAGTAGGAATAAGATAATATCGATTGCTGACATCCTTGTGAAGGAATTTTATCCCAGATGTTGTTTAAGCTCAGATTTGACTCCTGGCACACAATTTTAGTCAGGTCTGGATTCGCTTTTGATGCTATTTCACTTTTGACAGTATTTTGGCATAAAGAAGAGCTCATTATTGACCGGAACCATCAGAACCATTTCACACAAAAAAGTTCAGGCTGAGAAGAATGTTTTGTTTTGATGATTTGTTTCAAAAATCAACAGATGTGCTGTCATTCCGAAAACCGTTTAAGATTATACTAATGAAAAATTGATCAGTGAGAAGAAAGGATATAAAAAACACACAGGCTTAATGTTTGTCCCATTCTGAAAGCTTGTTGTGCTACAGTCTGAGTGTAGTGGATGTTCTCATCATCTGGTTTGTTCAGGAAACCAAACGTTTAACAGTTGTAGCTTGAGATGTTGGTACCTCTTTTCTGAGAGGTTCTGGCTGGCCAAGACGGGCTTCTTCCAAGCCAGGATCAGTGAGTATTTGTAGAACTACATGTGTCATGCTTTTTAAAAGTTATTCAGATATCCTGTGTCCATGCTTTTCTCCTGATTGCTACATAACTTGCATTCACTGAGTCCAACACACCCACCCACTTGGGAGCAGATGGACAAATGTGCACATGCAAAGCCCACAAAAAGCAGTCACTGCCACTGCAGATTATCACATCATGCTGTCAGCTGTAGCTTTTGGAGAAGGAGCGTAAGAACTTAGCCATGCACATTTACATATGTAATTATATCCTTTCTTGTGTTTTTAATTTTACCAACTATTTCCATTTCTCTTTGCTTATTCTTGGACAGAAGTAAAGAAAGCGGTTACAGCCAGTGACGTTAATGGAAAACACTGAAACTCAGTCCTGTGTGTCTTTAAGTCAGTCTCCAGAACAATTTCAATAAATTTCTTCTTTTTTTTTTTTTTGGTTCAAGTCTCGGCACAATAATTTAACTACCTTCAGTTCATCGCTGTAAGTTCAGCTTACTCTTGTTTGGCACATTTGTGGATGGATAATTTTCATTGGCTATAAGTTTTCACTGCTGTGTGGGAACGTCACACCACCTGCTGCGTTGGCGCGTGCTGTTGCCAGTGAACATAACGCCAGTACTATAACATCTCCTTCATAAAACACGAGCCAGTGTCAAACAGTGAGCAGAATTTGCGGGAGACGTGGTTCTGCAGGAGTCCCCCGTCCTGGTGGGTGTGAGGAAAGGCTGAGAGCTGCACTTTGATAGTTCAAGAACACTTACAGTTTTTATTGCTAACATCCCAGAAACATACCCACGTCATACACAATATCATCGAACAACACTTTTGCTTCTGAACTCATCAATCATCTGATAGTAGCTCAGAAAAGCATATTAACTCGAGTGCTTTTGTCTGTTAAAGGAAAGATGACCTTCCTTTAAGCAATCGACATCCTGACTTGCAGACGTTATTTTGCAGCTCTCCTGAACAAGAATGACACCTGTTTTTTTATTTTTGCGTTAAAGACATGGACACACACACTGAATATAGATTTAATCTGCCACAACTAAAATAATGAATTACTTCTTTCTTTTAATTATGTTGCATAAAGTTGTTTTTTTTTTAAACTGGTCAGTACAGTGGGGTTTTGCAAATTCTGCAATTCTGAGATTTAACGGATAATAAGTGAGATATCTACACAAATTTTTAATCTGTCACAAAATCTTTCTTTGTGAGCCTCTGAGGAAAAGTGAAGTCTGTCCTTCTGTGACATTTAACAGTTTTAATCTCCAGAGGAAAAGATCTTATGTTGCATTGCTCTTTTGCAATGAATTCTGGGTTGAATTGTATGCTAAAGTAGTTAATGCATTTGGTGAAATGGCAGAGGGAGTCAAGCAGTAAGTGAGGGAGGGATGCACAATGATTTGAAAGTGGATGTGAGAGCAGATTTCAGAGTTCATGAGGAAACTTGGAGAACACATCTGCGTGTTGTTTAGGGTGACCTACAAACGCCACTGGAAGGGAAAAGGTTAACAGAGCTTCAAGCATTAAAAGTTTGGGGGGGTATTTATGGAACTATTACACATAAAGAATATAAGGTGACATATAAAAAAGAAATGATACTATATCTGTCAATTAAGAATAAACTCGATGATCATAAACTTTCTTGATCCTGCCAACAAAAAACAAGTCCGAATCATCACTTATCCACCATTTCATTGAATGTTACTTGTCCAGTCTTGCAGCTGCACAGCAACTGAAGTTTAAAAAAAAAAAAACAGACTTTGGTTTTATTCATAAGCAGCAGCAGCCCTGGCTGAGAGGGTCTGTAATCAGCAATTTAGTTTCCGGAGACCAATGTTCTGGTTGTTGAATCCCGTCCCTACTATTATCACTTTTAAGATGACATTCAAAGTTCTCTCTCTTCATCTTTTCTGTCTTTTTGGAAAACGAAACCTTTACGAATGCATCCTTATGTGCCCTTTCAGCACAATATTTCTTTGTTTCTTGGGCATCATTTGAATGTCAGCCAGACTCAGCATTAATAGAAGAATAATGAAGTGTGTGAATATTATGCTGGGAAAAGCAACAAAAAGTATTTATATTAACCGAAGGTTTTCGTCACAGTTAGTAAGGCTCAAAGTAGGTCTCTGACACAAATCCAGACAATTATGGAATTAAATTTAGTCTGTCAACATTAATTTATTGCCATCATTTATTTTCAGTAGACCAAACAATAATCATGTTGAGAAGTTTTCCTCTTTTTTTTTTTTTTTTTGCTGCTTCCAGGGCAAGATAAAACAGCTTTTACAAAAGAATTTTTCTTGCTCTTTCATTTTGTGTCTTTTGGATTGATTAAATGTACATTTTTTGCAACTTACATGTCTTTAGTTATGATTGATGTTTCAGTCTATTCCCTTAAAATGCAAAGTGTAGGGATGCAGGTGAAATGACTACTGCTGCATTTGCCGTGGATATAAGGTTGATTTTTACATAAGTTTGGTTTTTAAAACATAAAGATAACAGTGATAACATTGATGTCCTAGTTATTACATCTTTATAGGAATCTTCCAAGAAAGAAAATCCAGAGAATAAAAAGAAATATAAATAATAATAGTAATAATTAAAAAAACATAAAACCATGATTGCATACGTATCATAGAGTCTGTTATTGTCCTCTGAATGAACCAATAAAATTTAAAATTAGGTTTGTATTAAATGACATACACCATCATTAAAACCAGATAAAACCTACTTACCACAGAAAGTGCTAGACTTAATTGTGGACTCTACTTATGTAGCACATTTAAACAAACAAGTTGGTCAAAGTGCTTCACACCATTAAAAACAATTAAAAGGTCAATATAGAAATACAGTAAAAATATAACGATAAAACACATTAGAACAGAGTAAAATAAAAAATATATAAATTCCACAAATTAAAACAGAACAAAGCGAGATGTTATGTGCCAAAAGCCAATCTGAATAAGTCGGTTTTGTGTTGAAAATACCAACAAGGAGAGGGATGTAAAATATATAGTAATAACACTAATAAAGGTACTGAATATCCCATGGTGGTGGGTTGTAGCCTCAAAGCTGGGAAGTTCCTGTGAGGAGTTTACATGTTCTCCCTGTGCTTGCTTGGGTTTTCTCAGGGTATTCCTGCTTCTTCCTATGGTACAAAAATATTTCTATCCAATTAATTAATAATTAATTGCTAAAAGGACTGAGCATGTGTGGTTATTATATATGGCCCTGTGAGTGGCAGCCCATCCAGGGTTACAGGCTGGAGTCTGTCAGATCTTTGCTTTGAGAGGAGAAAAGATGAAGATGAAGGAATTTGAGAAGCAGAGGTGGGGTGGCGTGCCCCTGCCTTTCACCCAGCAGATCCCTGTGAACCTCAACAGGAATGGGGAGGAATGGATAACATGGAACACTCTCAAAACTGTCATCAATAAGCAGGGCGAATGTGGCAGCTATGTGGCAAAGATCAGGACAGTTGTCCAGAGTTTGAGAGGACGAGGAGAAAACTTATCTGGGAAGTTGCCGAGACTCCGAGGGCAACTCTGAAGGAAGTTTGTTTCTATCTGGCAGCATGTGATGACCATCAAGCAGAGCTTCTGTCTTAGTTGCAGCTCAATGCTTAAATGGACATGAATTTAATCTACATAAGCTTTTAACTGACTGTTTTAGAAAGCTACATTTTTTTAATGTCATTGGTAAGTTTTTCAGAAAAATGAATTGACATGATTTTTAACTGGTGTCAAATATCAACTTTGTTTCTGTCCTTTTCCTTCATTAAACTACAAGACTGGGATGTTTAGATCTGCAGCTTTGAGCCTGGCCCTGGATAAGTTTTCTTTTTTTTTCTATTTTAGAATAATAATCTGCATTTCTTCATCTAGCCTGGGCTGGAACAGTTTCGTATTTCCTTTAATTCTAGAAGTTTTCTTCAGTGATCTAGGAAAAAAAAAAACAGCATGGGCTTTGATCAACTTTGTAGCGCTGCAGAAGTACAAAGTCGAGTTTTCTCATGAATGAGCATCTGGGGCAAGCTTCTCAACATGGAGAGTGAAGAGAACAGCATTTTCTTTTCGCCTCTGACTCTCGATCCGATCTTGCACATCGTCATTTGATCTAACCTCAGAAGCCAAGCAGTTGACTGCTGCCTCCTCACTTTTTCTGTGCATAAATAGATTGAAACCCTATCAAGCTGGGTTGTGTCGTTTTTGGTTTCTGTGTATGTGTTTGGTAGCTGAAGTGCTGAGGAATGTGTTTTTCATCTTATTTTAATCTTATTTGTTTTTATGAAAGAGGTTGGAAGCAAAATATGGCGTATCTCCAGGGGGTAGATGATACTGGGTGCAATATTTATATTTGCAGTACCCAGTGGGAGTCACTCTGTGTACCTTCTCACTATTTTTAAAAAATACATTGCTCATTTCTAAGTATATTGTCTATTTGTTTGTTTAGAAGTGTTAATATTTCAAATGCAGTGATGACTCATTGTTGATGTATGTAACCTTTGCTCTGCTAAAGGACATTTTCTTGAGGCTTTGTATCGTAAATGTTTCATCATTAAATTGACACTGCCAAGCAATGTTAAATGTTAATTATCAGAGCATCTTAAAAATAAATGATATCAGTTTAACGAGAAGCTTGAATCCCTGAGAAAGCAGGGTGTAAATGTGAATTATGTGATTCAAATTTTGCTAGACACAGAGGCATTAAAGTTACAAGAAATAAAACCATTGCATGTATTTAAAGTAGAAACAAGATAATTTCAGTAGGAGAACCTTCTCAAATTATGAGGAAGACAGGAATGAGACAATCAACTGTTATACCAGAACGTAGGTCAGAGTGAGGTCAATAAAATATAATTCACATAGTACACAGAAAGTTGGCTGGAACGGTCCAGAACCACATTTAGGTAGAAAAGTCTTTTAAAGGAACGCAGTTTTGGTAAGAAGAGAGATCAGCTTTCCTTCCAGGACACACATTAAAAACCACTCATCATAGTGCTTTTAACAAGAAAACCTACCCACTAATGCTATGGGACCTTATCCTTTTTTAAAAAAAATGAGAGGCCCCTGCATAGGGGGCAAATGCCATTTTAGAGTGAGAATAGGCAGGAGTTTAAAGGGTAAAACAGCACCCTTTAATATTTTTAGTAAGTTCTTCTATGTTGTTTAAAATCACCTCTGGATATTCCCAATGATCTTTCTCTTGATCTTTCCTCAGAGCTAGACAAAGTGGCTTCTGTGGCAGTGATTCATTAAAGTGCTCTGAAGGACTCGATTTTGATTGTAATTTATTTAGAAGATGTGATTTTATTGATAAAACCGTTACAGCAATTGCTGTATGACTGTATTATAACTAACTTATCAATCATAACTATCATATTTAAGCCTAACATTATAAAGTTATAAATTTTCAGTGAACTTCTTGCTGCTGAGGTCAAATCAAACACATCTGGAAGCACTGTCATTGGTAATATGGCATTTCAAACCAACATAGTTTAATCTTCTGTAATGTGATATTAGGAAACAGTAGATTATGAATTATACTGTTTTAGTTCAATGTTAACGTCTCTAGCTGTTTAGGAACCCCAGAACTATAACTGCTTCAGCTGGAAAACAGTTAAATGTGCCACTAACTGTATCATATATCTATACATTTAGGGACAAAGGTTGGGGGAAAAAAAGAGTTAAGGCTATAGTGTTTTTATTATAGTGTGCTGGCTGACATGAATTCAACAAGGACCCGGTCCATGACAGCATAAAGGGAACAGCATAAAGGGACGTTAGTTTTACTGCATAACTATCTACAATGCAGCTAAATAACCATTTTTCCACAATGAATAGGCAGTAGAAATAACTGCTGTCAGAGAAAAACTGGCACTGAATGACAGATGAAGCACAAAATGTGAAAGATTAACTGAAATGAAAAACGAAACGATGCATGCGGGAACAAAAGGCTGTGAGTGATTTAAGCAGTAGAAGAGAGAGATGACGTGAAACAAAGTGAGGCTTTGAATGTTATTACTTTCTGAAACTACAGAAAAAAATGATCGATGAATGGAATCGATGAAATCTCAGGAAGAGAGATAAACTCGTTGGAGGGGGGAACTAGAAGGAAGCACCTTCTCGTTTATGGGAGATTTTCCTGTGACATGGCAGTGCAGGATATTGGAAAGTAATGATGAGGAGCACCTCAGCAGAACCGCTCTCGGGTTCAGTAAAGTATAATTTATCTGCAAAGCTCCAGGTGTATAGAAGGTACAATTGTACATTTCTGTGTAGGGGATGACAACTTTCATGATATTTTTCAAAGTAGGTCTTCAGTTAAGGGCAGCAGTCAGTTGTATTTGAACTGCTTACAAAAAAAAAAAAAGCACAAGAAAACAACCCTACTACCACAGTTAGGAGATAATGAATTGTCTGCAGCTCTCTTGGCTTTACACACCTGATGGACAGAAATCCACAGCAGGATCCTGAAGGTCGGTTCAGCAAGTGGTTTTGAAGTAAATCAAGTCTTCATTTTATGTACCATCCATAGGTGCATAAAAGTACAATTTTGTGCAATTTCTAACCCACAGCATTTTTTTAAAAATCACATTTAGTGGCAAAATATAGCATTTTACTGGGGAAGCAGTTACAGAGGTGGGCTTGGGCATGGAGGACCCAGGTTCAATCTCCTGGGTTGGTAACAGAGGTGAGCTACTGTGGGCCTCTGAGCAAGAACCTAACCCCCAACTGGCATCGGCGTCTCTTTCTGTGTTAAACTTTTCATTTTCTGAAAGAACTCACTTTTCCCACATGGAACCACCCACTCAGCAGGGTATAATTACTAATGATGAAATGGATTATTCTGCTCTCGGTTGATTGCTATTAGGTTCTGTGGACCAGTGCACCCCACGGTGTTGAGATGAAATGCATTAATAATGAAAGCTCTGATTTATCCACTTTATGTCACAAGTTTTTTGTTCTGTTTTAAAGTTATTAATTAAATGTTAAAAAGAATATAGGTCTTTCAACTGAAGTCATTTTCATGAAGTCTGAAATCTACTTTTTCACAGTGTTATATAATCCACACCAATAAAACATGACATTATGGCCATTTGATTAATATTACACAGGTTTTCATCATGTTGCTCTCACCAGCCAATGGGTACAAAAAAAGTGTGTAAAAAAAAAAAAAAAAAAGTCAAAAGCACAGTGATTCTTCCTTTTAGTTTAGTTTTACTTTTATTCTCTTCAGCTTAATTTCTTTTGGTAATATTGACACATTTTTGTATTCCAGGCCTCATCTAGGGCTTTTACCACATTGTAATGCTGCTTTTACTTCTCTCAACAATTAAAGCATGCTCCTGAATTGAGGATACCAAGCAGTTAAACATTTCTGGTGTTATATACCAGGATTGTTGCTCTCGGTTTTGATTTCCAAATTCTTCACACATCCTCCGCTGGGAACAGATCAGGACTCCAGGAAGGCAGTACAGCGCCTATACCTTCTTCTTCCTTCTTCCTTTCCCTTTGTAATGTGTTGCATTGTCTTGTTGAGAAATATGTCCCTGGGAAAGACATCCTGAATTATGTTGATTCAAAATCTTGGTGTACCTTCCTACGTGAAAGCCAACATCAAGGAAGTGTAAAGGACATTGAGACGACCCAGTACCGTCACAGGATCTGGCTTTTGGACTTGTTGCTGATGACAGTCTGGATAGTCTTTTTTATTTTTGGTCTGGAGCAGGTGTCGTTGATCCATCCATCATCTGGACCCGTTTCTTCCCATTGAGGGTTACAGCAGTCCGCTGGAGGCTGTCCCTGCTCTTTTCAGAAGAAAGGTAGGGATGTAAACCCTAAACGGTTCACTCACACAGCAGCGTTGGAAGCATTCTGTTCTTCGCTGTCTGGTCACTTTGAATCTAGTGATGTGATGTGTTGCCGAATCGACTGTTGATTTCATGTGTTGCTTTGGATCATTAAAACTTGTATATGGCCCTGCGATGGACTAGCAACCTGTCCAGGGTGTACCCCTGCCTATCATGAGCTGGGATAGGCTCCAGGAGACCCCCATGACCTATAGATGGATTCAGCAGGTATAGAAGATGGATGTTTTATTGTGAGGCACTTTGTGATTTTTATCGTGAATGGTGCTATATAAGTACACTTTTACTTCCAGTTATGAGAAGCGTTTGGGAATGTAAACCTGCACAGTATAACACATTATTGAAGGTGAAATACACAAATGTCCCATTGTTCTCTTATCATACGCTGCTGTTAAATGTTTAAGTGATTTTCTCACATTTGTTGACACACTTAAGATCCTTTAACATCTTTAGAGGATACTGCAGTTGTACAGAATGCCGACTGCAGTCATTTGGGGTATTAAATTAAGTGGCGTGTACTGTTACATTTGGATAGACAGGAGATGTGGAAAGTGATAATTAGGTTGTAGCATCAGTGGTGGACAGGGTCTCCATTAACTTTGAGAGACAGTTCAATTCGGGCTTGATGAGTGAGGAAAAGAGAATATGAAATGGGCCCTGTGCTACTGTTGCTGCAAATGAAAGAACAGGCATAAAAAGAGACTGAACAAAAGTTCTCTGCTGAAATTGGAAAGGAAATGCAAAAAGGACTAATGGGAATAATGTCTTTGAGGATTTACCCGCAGACACTGAAGTCTTCAGTCTAATATCACCGTCTGTCTCCATTTCTTTCAAAACTCAAGGGTTATATTCTGTAAAATGAAATATCTTGTCTCTCTTTGCCCTCTGCTAAAAAGCATCAAAGATGATTTGAGCCTTTTCTCGAAGGTTAAGTGGTGTCATATTATTGTGCACTTTTTTTGGCTACCTAAATGTAATATTTAAAGTTGCTCGACCTCGCTGTCATTTGGAGGAGCCAGCGTGTTAAAATGATTATAATCCTTACAACCCTATTTATCACAGTCATGTAATAGCATTTCAAATTCATCCCAAAGCCACATTTTTCACTTAAATCCCATCTAGAGACTAATGCATTTTTTATGAGTGTTTTGTTTTTCCAAAGGATGCACATTGATTTTTATTTGTTTATTCATTTATTAACCAGGTAGTATAGACATGAACAGCCTGCAATTCCTGAATACAGTGGATGTATGTAAAAACACCAGCACTCTTTGTTTATCAGTTTTTGGTCTTCATTTTACATCCAAAGAGGATTGTATTTCAATATGTGAGGAAGAAACGTTTGTTATATAAATAAAGAGATAATTGCCTTTAATTATAAAGCTGATGACAATCATCCGGATGCTGATTAACTTTACTTCCTTAGTCTCTTCCAGCAATCATAACTGAATGACATCATTTGTGATGGAGGCTCACCAAATATCTGATGTGATCTGCACCTTCAGGATTCATTAACTTGTTCCAGTCATTTATTGTTTAATGGGTGATGAAGAAATAAATGGATGGATTGGTAAACAAAAAGATGTATGATTTTTATCTAAAAAATAAAGCAAAGTCAATGCAGTTGGTAATTATAAATATAATTTCAGGTTAAATGAAATTCTCAGCATAAAGAAATCAGTCAATGACGTAAATTATCTCCTCCTCAGGTTAATAAACCAAAAGAGAAATCATTGGTCTCTCTTTGAAATCTTAATCAGATGTTGCAAAGGAAAAGGGTTTTTGCAGTCCAGAAAGGCAGATTTAATTTACGCTGGTGGGCTCCTCTAACAGTAAGGATGGAGATGTAGATGGGGTTCGTTCAGATGGGGTGAGGATTGGATATTTGCGGGAAGTGGGATTAAAGGGGATGTGCAAATTTTTTGGATTGCCATCCCATTTCGTACAATTGGCTTTTGTGTGCGTGTGTCTTTTATTTTGCAATATATTTTTCCTCTGTAAATTAAAATTCAGTTCACTTCAGTTAAACATGAAGTTGAAACCAACAGCAAGTCGATGTATTCTATTCAGATTCATTCCAAGTGAATGCAAATTCAGAATCTATATGATGCCAATTCATTAAAGCAGCGTTGGTAGGAAACCCAACACACGACCTCATCCCTCTTGCTTCCCACTCAAGAGACTTATTGCAGTGCCACCGTGAAAGTGGCATCTGAACTTTGGTGAGTGGCTGAAAAGACTGTTTGTGAGCTCAGGCAGGTAGATGGAAAATGAAGTGTTGAATTCATTTGCTGCCAGTCTTTGACTGTTTGACACAAATCAGACGAGTGGAAATTCAGTTTCTTTTTTTCGTTGAAAGCATTTAGAGCTTCATTCTGAGTCAAACTACATGAGTTATAACAACTGAGTCCTGAGCCTGACTCCAGGTCAACAATAAGCCTGAACTACTTTTGATTGGCAGGTACGGCGCCTTACGTTTTTCATCTCCGGCGCTGATATTGTGAGAGGAGCGGCGATAACCGAAATATACCAAGGACTGACACGGAACAATAATTTAAGTTTTCTTTTTCCTTTTATTTGGTAGAGGCTTTAGATGGTTGGAGTTCAAATGCATAACTTTGAAAAGCATTTTGTGTGCAGGTACAAATCCCTCTTTCAGTCTTAAAGAAGACACACTGTGTGCTTGGGAGTGGAAGTAGCTTTCAGGGTAAATTACCTGACAGGGAATAGACTGAACGTCTGGACGCAAAGTCATGGCGTGCACAGCAGACAGGGTCAGATACAGTCATGCGAAAATTGGAAAACTTCTGAAGAGAAATCTTTTAGTACTAATATTAAGAAACAAAACTTTTTGTTTGTTTTCAGTCTTAACACATTACTTTATCTTGACCACATGTCCATTTTGGGGGGGGAAAAAATTGTGCATCATTAAGTTTTACTCCAAAACTAGAAACTGGAGATTCAAAACATTTTCTTTTGGCTCTATTTATTACAAATGGCTTGTCGAAACTGATTAAATACATTTGATATAACTGGAGCTAATTTTTAATGGGTGATTGCTTCTTCTGCATCAGTTGTTACGCATGAGTGAAAATATAAATTCTATGCTGTGGGGTTTCATATCCTTGGGAATTTACAAGAAAACACATGACAGATTTAATGAGCTTTTTATTTATTTCAGGATTTTTAAAAAATGTATTCTATTTTTAAAATTTGTGTCAGACCATCACTCAGTGGTCTATGCCTGCTTTACTAAGACAGGAGGTATATTCTGGGGTCATTGGTTTGGAAATAGACTTTTAATTAAAGGACATATCGTATATCTGATAAAATTTTAAGAAGGTGTTGAAATCAGGGGTAAAGTTTTTTGCTACTCTCCTTAAAGGTGCAGTAAATGTGATATGATGTCAGGTTGACTTTAAATACTTCTGGATAGTTATCACCTGATCTGGATCGGTGGCATTATAGAACCTTGCAAATCTAAAGCAAACACTGAATGAAATATTTTTCAGACTTTTGGACAGCCCCAGACAAAGTGACAAGGTTGTATTATGTCACGAGATTTTGCGACGGTGATCTCTTCAGGCACCAAAATATATATGTTCTGAATAAAAAAAGGTCACATGCCTCCTCTATTTGAAATGTAACTTTTGACGGTGCAAAACTAAAGGGCAGCTTCCACCCCACAAAAACCCTAACAGCCATTGAGAAATCTGAATGTCAGCACCTTGGTATATGTTTGGACGATCACATCTCAGAATATGCTTTCAACAAAAAAAAGAAACTGAATTTCCACTCGTCTGATTTGTGTCAAACAGTGATTGATTTTTATCTTCCATTTCCCTTCTTCCATCTCTTCTTGTCTTTTTCAGGTAATGTTGGCTGCTTCCTATTGGTCGCTGCTCGCGCCTGCGATTGAAATGGCTGAGGATTCTGGGAAATATGGCTCATTTTCCTTCGTACCAGTCGCTGTGGGATTTGCACTCGGGGCAGCTTTTGTTTACTTTGCCGACCTGGCCATGCCCCTGCTGGTAAGAACCCCATACAGGCTCTCTTTCAGATTTTGTGGACTGTTAATGATATCAACTACGTCAGTAGTTGAGGCTGTTTGTGCATCCATGGCAATGGTTGTTCTGAAAACAAGATGTTTAAGAGAAACGTGGTAAAATTCCGATCATAGATATTTCATATATGTCAGCTGTGGTGATATTGTAAGCTGACACTCCTAAACTTTTCTTGTCTTGTCTTCTTTTGAGAAGTTTGTAAAAAACATTTGAATGTTACCTTGGGTGATTTATAGTTCTTGTTAGGGTAAACAAGGTACCTGCATCACACTTTTGTGCACATCAGATAATTGCATAATCACTGCTGAGAGCAGCAGCTGGGTGCTGAATAGAAAACATGACATGAAAATTACTCTGAGGTGAGGGCTGGCAACATGCTTCTGAACAGTTTAATCAATACGCACTTCAATAAGGACTTTATCTGTTGATAAAGTTGGTCTTTTCACATTGTTGAGATTGGGGCTGGAGGGGACATTTTCCCATCTTAACTGCAGCACTTATGTTGTCATTTTTTAATCTTAGATTGTATTCAAGTAATGTAAGCTTTTGACGCTGCCATTCTCTTCTCTTTCAGCTGCCTCAGTATGTTTGTCTGAAACAGAAGAAAGTATTGTGGTATTTTTGAGCTTATATAATTCAAACGTAACAGTGCAGACGCTTCAGCTGTATTGTGTGGAAATTTCCAGCTGTGTCAGCGTTAAAGTTGCAAGAGTTTCTGCAGTTAAACGCAATACATGGGGGGAGGAGGGATAGTGGGGGGGGCGTGGGGGGGTACATTAGATCCCTGCGTTGGTCACAGAAAAGTCACTGCAGGCCTCTGAGTAAGGCCCTTAACACCCCAGCTGAAAAATGGCAGCTGCTATTGCTCCCTGTGTAACAAGTGATGGGTTAGAAGCGGAGGACAAATTTTGGTGTTTTCCATGAGATATAAACTGACAAAATAAAGATTTTTATTATTATACAATACAATCATAGGCTGAAAATCATC
>JAOWBL010007674.1:17281-43289 GCA_028564865.1 Zenarchopterus dispar
GTGTTTTCCATGAGATATAAACTGACAAAATAAAGATTTTTATTATTATACAATACAATCATAGGCTGAAAATCATCGTATGAATTTCAATGATAGAATCCAGAATCCGAAGCATTACGTGGACTGAGGGGAGAAACGACTGAGGGGAGAAACAACCGATGGAGCTGTTTGTGCTATGATTTATTCAGTACACATAGAAACAAACAAACAAAGACAAAAAACTTGGGTGAAGAAATGGACGAGCACAGTTGGACAGCAGGGGTTGTCTCTGCTCTGAGAGCAAGGAGTGAGTTAAAAAAAAAAGATTTGTAATCCAAAAGCAGTGACCTACTCAAATAGTGGTATGTTTTATTGAAAGTTTGCAGCCCTTTTCTTCCCACTAACTGCTGCTTGAGTGGGGATTCACTTGATGGCTCCAGATATCTGGTGCATCTAATAGCTGTGGTTTGTCAGCAATTGCTGAGCCTTTGAGGCGTCAGTGAGGACTGGACGACTGACCGCTTACGGCTGACCGCTTACGGCCGACAGCTCACCGGTTTGCCCCCGACCAGTTTATGCACTCAGTGGATGGCAAAGAAGGCTTTGAATTGTGGAGGTGGCCTAAGATAAACTGGTGGAAAATATTTGTTTTTGACTCAGCTGTTGACTTTGCAAACTTGTGGAAGCCCTTGAAGATCAACAATGGAGGTATTCCAGTATATTTTTTTCATGTACTGCTGTTACACAGAAAAAAAAGACATGGGGAAAAAAAACCACTTTATCCTTTGTTAATATAATTCTTGGAAATATCAGTTGTTTTATTTTTGGGTCTAACTGAAAAGCGATAAGGAGACATGGACAGGGCGGGATGGGAATGTGACGCTGCGTCCAGAATGGGAGCAGAAGAGGACAGCTGCTGCCTTGAGCTGCTGAAGTCAGACTTTAACAGCTCCAAATGATGCAGATTACGTATGAGGGAACAGATGACATCGCTGTCGTGCACACTCATACAAGATGACGAAAAAATTCAAAGCAAGGAATGATGCATCACACACACATAGGAACAACTTGATCGTCATCCATGTTTACACGGCTGAAGCTGGTGTCTTTCAACAGAGATTCTGAACCTCAAGTTCAAGGCTGTTTCCAAGCTTTTCCCTAAACTCTGTTCTTCTGGACAGAATCTGCTGGAGCCAATCCTCCCATCTGGGAGTCACAGATCCATGTCCTCCAGTTATCGTTGACATCCTGATTGCCTTCACGTTGTACATCTTTTCAACTTGGCCAACATGGCTGAATCCTACTCAGGGCAGAGTTTGAATCCCAGGTCCTGTGAGCTTCCAGTCACCCACCAGTGGGTACCAAAGAAGCCCAAATCATCACTCCATCACTGTGCTTCACAGTTTGCATGAGATGGTTTTCCCATAATACCATATTTGGTTTTTGTTAAATTTGTCACTGTATATTTTGGCCAAACATTTCAGACTTATGGTTTGTTCAGATCAGAATAGATACAAATCTAAACCATGCTGCCATGTTTTCCATACAATTGTTCAGTCTTCCCTTAATCTTCACATATAACGTACCTTTTAGGGCCTGTAGAATCTAAGATGTAGACTCTTTTTTTTGTTTTTTTCTGTTTCTCCTGACTATTACTCAACTTATAATTGAAATGAACTTCTTGGTCCATCTTCTCCTGCAGAGACTAGAAACTGTCTTGAATGCTTTCCTGTTTTGACAAGCCTTTTACATGTCAGAATGATGGAGTCCCCCCAATTGACAGGCAGCAACAGTTGCTCCTCTAAAATAATTGCTGATGTCTTTCCTTCTTACCATTGCATTACCACAGACCTGAATGTTCCAGAGGAGCAAACTGCCAAAACCTCTTTTATGAAAGTGCTCACTCCAATACCATTTGATTGGCTGCACCTGGTTCCTGTGAATGTACTTGGAGTGCTCTTCATTTTAGACACGCCGCTTCCGCATTTTGGCTTACGGTCAACAAATAATGACACAGTGTAGTATGCCATGTGTCGTCGTTTGTGTGAGGTTTCATTCAGCTCATTTCAAGACTGTGACTTTTAAGGCTCTTAATAAAACCCGATTCTGTTGTCGTGCAGCGCAGCAGTGATGAAGCATTATGAGGAAGTGAGACACAAATTAAAAGATCAGATAAATCAAATGCAATCTCTTTTTTGGTCTAAAACACAAACAAACACCGCCGCAGCTCCTACACATGCCCGTGGGAGGCCTCTTCGTTGGATGGTTTTATGTGAAAGCACACTTTCACCTGCAGGAGCGTGTTGATTTGTCTGCGTCTGTGATTTTGTTCTCACTGCCGGTTTTCAGTCTTACACCCACATGCCTCTATCTGTTCTTTACATCTCCTGATAACTCACCACTCAATTCACTTAAATCTTTGTGCTTCATGGGGCCCCGAGAATGTGGAGAGAGGAAATTGGAGCTCGGTCTGCTTGAATAGTCCAGTTCTTTTTCCTGTTTTTAGGTTTGTTTATTTTTTCTTTTTTTTAATTAATTTATTTAGTCGGTTGATCACATGTTGCCCACTGTTCCTAAGCAACATGAAATTTGAGTACTTTCCGTTTCATTTCTAATCATAAAAAAAAAAAAAAAAGAAAACAGAAATAAGTAGCCAGTTGTGTAGGAGCAACAAGTGTGCAAGTAAGATCAAACATACAGTTTAAAAAAAAAAAAAAAGTAATGCAGAACAGTCAAGAATAATCACTTAGCTTTGGTGTTTTACTACAGTTTTTTTTTTAAGTGAGGGCTGTTTAGGCACAAAATGTGAATAAGAAAGTCAGTTAAACACTTGAGCTCACTTTTGTGGACATTTGTGATCCTTGTCATTTACTTGTTGGCGTCTTGATGGCAGCTCTAAGGTAGGTTTGTCACAAATAAAATACTGATGGAAAATAACTTTACTTGGTTTGAAATGCAAATTCGTTTCAGACTGTGGCAGCCTGAGCCGTAGCAGTGAAATTTGAATTTTTGGTATTTATTTCTCCCCTCCTCTCACCTGGTGACTGATTGTAATCCCCGAGCATC
This sequence comes from Zenarchopterus dispar, assembly GCA_028564865.1. Taxonomy (NCBI): domain Eukaryota; kingdom Metazoa; phylum Chordata; class Actinopteri; order Beloniformes; family Zenarchopteridae; genus Zenarchopterus; species Zenarchopterus dispar. The sequence goes on from JAOWBL010007674.1 coordinate 20,327, forward strand.
CAAACGGTACCTGCGCTCCACCAGCAATATGAGACGGAGGGAAGAACATCTTGATCAGCAGTGATAGGGCATGCATGCTGCGCTTTTAAACTATAGAGCTGCCATCCAGTTATGAACAAAATGGGTCTTTTTTTTTTTTCAGCAGCGTTAAAGTCTTCATAAGGCACAAGTTTAATAGAGTTCACGGTTGGAGAGCACTTCATTCTGAAACTGTAATGTGATGGTTTTTTATGTTATTGCTGCTCACTCGCACTCCCTTGGTGTCAGACACTGATGCTTTGTTGGAGCTGATAGTATCCTTGAGATACACAGAAGCTCTTCTTTTGGTGCCATGATGTGGTATCAGTGTGACGTTACATCAGTGGCACATGATGGACTTTAAAGATGTATCTTAATAAACATGAGCCCGTACAACAAAACTGAAGCACAATCAAAACTGAAAAGAAGACTTGATTCAATATGAAGAAGTTAAAATTGATTATAAGGAGTCATTAATACCTTAAAAGACGATAAACTTTGGGGTTCAAGATGGTTCGGACCTTTGAAGAGATTCAATTACCGTATGTACTCGCTCATAAGTCGAGATTTTTTTCCCAGAAAATCAGTCCCAAAAAGTGCATTCGACTTATGAGCGGGTCAGTGTGAGACATTAATTTTTTCCGGTGTTTAAAGTATGTTAATACATTGACAATTTAACTTTTCTAGTGGTTCATAGCAACAAACAACTTTGATAATCAATAAACTCAAAAAAAAAAAAGTTTTTATTTTCTTACCTTTGTGTTTTTAAAGCAGTTATCCGACAACCTACGTGCTAATTATCCGATACTAAAGGAATAGCATTAGTTGCGTTTATTAACAGAACCAGAAAAACACATTTGTGCACTCACAGATATTTAAAACTGGACAAACAATAACACACAAAAATTGATGGCGTACCGAGACACAGTATTGATCAATCGACACACTTATGACAGCAGATGACCGGAAACGGGTTTATTCGTTAACGCGTTAGATATAAACCTGCTTCACATGCTACTTCCTGTATAAACATACAATTAGCAGACAACGGTACAGAATGACACTCAGATGATAATTAGGCCGATAATTGCATAGTTTCACAACCACCATCGCAGAAAATGTAAGTTTCATTGAATCTGGTTTAGTTCACTGAATTAACGCAAGTTGATATCTCTTTATGTCCAAAAAATCACACTCGACTTATGAGCGTGTCGACCTATGAGCGAGTATATACGGTAAGATGTGAATATCTCGTCCTTTTAGTATTTATGTTCTCTTAAACCTTTGCAGCATTTGCAGCATAATTCCCCATTTGTTCAAAATTGAAACAGTTGAGTTTTATACAAATATTCAGTTTCAGTGTTTTTTTTTTCCTTTTAAACCAGCTTTTGTAACGACGGCTCTCATACAAACCCGACACACCGGCTCAATGATGTTGCTCGGTTTTCCGTGTTTATTTGGCTTAAACATGAGAACGTTTGGGATTTTAGCTTTGGAGCCAGTTCCATGTCCTCCACCAAATCTTTGTGAATCTTTACCTTAAAACCTTCAGCTTGCTGGTTTGCTTTTGTTCAGCCTCTACAGATGGTGTTTTTAGTCTCAGTTCATCAAGAGAGCAAACTGACTGATCCAAGAGAGGAAATAAAAGCAACGCAATCGGGTGAGGAAAAAAAAAGAAAACAAACTCCTCACTTCTATGAATAAAATTTGGTACAAATAACTAGATATCGAGCACTGAAAAAAAAGCTATCAGTCATTTTATATCTATATGTATATTAAACAGTAAGTAGAGAGAGTCATTTAGAGCTTCAAATACCTTCGCAACAAATGCAATTCCTTGAACTGATACTGCAGGTTTTCTGTGTGTTCATTTGTTCTGCCAAAATATGTTGACTAAGGTAACGTGACACATTTGAACTGAGACCAGGTGTATTTAAGATTTAAAGATTCATAGGCGTGAGTCTGTTTCCAGCGTTTTTAGATCAGACTTAGTTATATTCCCTGGACGAAGAACGAGCACTGGTCAGTGTACATGCAAGGTGTCTTATTCTCGGGGACCTCCTTGTCTCCCCAGTTCTTCATCTTGCAAATATACCTGTGGCCTCCTGCTGCTGTTGTTTATCTGATCAACTGTTTACTTTTCTATAGAAAAAAAAAAACTCCCCCGGTAGGTTGTAAGCAGGTCAACAAATCCCACCCAAGACTCACCACACTTCATTCTTTTGTTAAGTGTACTCTCGGAGGCGAGTTATTGGCAGGGCAGGCAACACGCTAGATTCAGGTATTAAACACGGGGTATCCACCAATGGAAAAGGAGCTTCTAGTACATCATTATTATTTGATCTCCATTTCTGTTTCTGGCCTGGATAAATAAGCTTCACTGAACACGTAACCTCTACAGCCGTTTTTTTTTTTTTTTTGGCTGCCATTTTCACATGGGTTGTTTCTTGCAGTTAAGATCTCGAGCTCTTTTGAAGCAGGTGTTTGTTGTCAGTGGGGATGAGATCAACGGGTTGTTTGTTCGGGTTTGTTTCATGCAAAGTCATCAATTTCCTCTGAAGTTGCATTTTTGGCTTCCCATCATCCAACAGTCAGAGCAAACAGGCTGGCGTTCCATTTTGGTTTTTGAAATATGTTGCCTGTTTCTGGAAATCATTGATTGCAGAGTACAGAGGAAGTACATCCAAAATCTGTAATTTTCCATGGAAACAATGCATTTGTCACAAAGTGTGGCAGCACATGTAGAGTTGTTGGAAATACGATATGAACTTGTGCATGGATGTAGCTGTGCAGCAAATGTTTTCTCTCAAACGTGCACGTGCCAGTCAGCATTAATATTGCCTGCACATGTGTGCAGACTGGCCTGAATGTGGGGAAACTCTGCACTCAGTGTCCAAAGTACCGCTTCACCTCAGCTGATTTTAAATGAGTTCAGACCCAGAGGAGACAGCTGCCTTTCTGCAGGTGTGTGTCTGTTATTTTTCCTTCTTTTTTCAAAGCACTGTGGACTTTAAGCTGTACTTACAGATGCAGTGATGGGAGGCGTTCTCGAGCACCGGTTTCCAGAAGTGCCCCTGAGCCCACGCAGCGATTTACACCACTGAATCATGTCTGCTTTGCGGCCATGCTGTCTGAACTTCTGAAAACCAGGACCATTCTTGGCATGTAGAAGTTCCCAGCAAAAATGTCAAATGCTGCTGTAGTTTAGTAATCAATCAAATAGTGATTCAGCAAATGGAAAAAAATGTAAGTGAAACTGACAAAAATAAGTTGGTTTGTTTAGCATTGAAAAGATTTTGGATTCTTAATTTTAAATGCGGGTGAGGATGATGACGTCTTGCCCTACAAATGTCACCATTTCAGACATGCATCATCTCGCAGCTACGTGAGACATCTTGCATGCAGATTTTTCATCCGTCGCCCTTCTCGCTTGGTGGATCCACATTTATGTTAGACGTTGGATTCACAGTGTGTTTTGGCAGAATACAGGCTCCCAGCAGTGTTAATTAAAATCTGGATGGTTTCTGAAGCATCCCTGCAAAAAAAAAAAAATATGAGTGGGAACACATTTTGTTTTTATTTTTTTTCTCCAGCGTTTTCAAAGGCAGTTGCATTTTTTGTTTTATTTAAAGACTGAACAACTCGCTTGCTCAACTTGCACATCCTTGTTGACTTCTGGTTTCTGGCTTCATCATATCATTTTTCCCATTTTATCCTCCCATACCGCTTTCATTCATGCTTATCTTCTGGCATCTCCTCAGCTCCCTGCAGTCCTCCTTTCTCTTAATTTCACCACACAGACCGCTGCTCCTCTGTCTTTTTTTTTCCCTTCCTGGTGCCATGGAGACAGTAGTGGAAATGTTGGTCTGTGATAACAGACAGCACGAAATCAAACGGGAAGATGGTGTCGGCGCACACACACACACGCTGTCGGGGGCCATCAGTGTTTGTACAGCTGTTGGAACACTTTTATGGGCTCCTCAGCAAACACTGGCGGTTGAATGAGAAGAACGATGGAGAAAGGGCGAGGTGGACAGAGAAAGAGAGCAAAGGTTGACAGAGAGAGAGGGACGAGAGTGGTTTGGTCACAGATGGACTCTGGGAAGATCAGACGGAGAGGTTGTGATGTTGGCAGACAGCAGGAAGGAGCTGAGAGAGCTTTAAAGCTCGGCGGTGAAACCAGGTTACCAAGACTCTGTTCCAGGCAGGAGTTTTATCACTGCTGCTCCAGTCTTTTCCGTTTTTCTTCCCACACAGCTCGGTGTTGTAACCCCTCTTAAATAATTAATCTGAAGGTCAGAGAACATCGGTTCAGATCTTTGAAGAAAAAAAAAAGGAGTTCAATTTTTAATTCTGGAGCAGAGAAAACTAAAACTAACAGTAAAAAAATAATCCCATTAACTGAACTAAAAATTAAAACTAAAGATTTTTATAAAACTAAATTTAAATAAAAACTAAAATTTACAATGCAGAACTAACTAAAATGAAATAGAATTAGAGGTAAAATTAACTTAATTTTTCATTTTAGGGCTTGTTTTTTCTTGTATGGGGCTTCATTTTTCTAATTCTTTTTTAATATTTTAATTACACAAAATAAAGACTTAATGTATATTATAGTGAATGGCATTGATGATAGAATTCTTTCATCCCCCTTTTTTCATCAATATCAGTAAGTCAGTACCTCATAAACTAAAATGAAACTAAAACTATTTTGTTTTGTTGATGCACTCATTTAAAAAAAACTAAATGAAAATAAACAAACTGAAAAACAAAGTAGAAAAAAACTATTAAATTATAAGCTGTTATTACTCTCTTTGGGCAGTTCCACTGGATTTATATCTGTCAGTTTCTGTGTATATAGTTTGAAAACAAATCTTATAAGGAACATTGAATTTTGTTGTTTATTCTCGTCTTAATATTTGAAACAACCTGTAATTTCATGAGTGTATGCAGATTTAATATATCCAATGTAAATCTTAATAAATCTGCGGGTGAGTCAGAAAATCTCTTTCATTCATAGAATGAGATAAGATTCTTCAGTTTCGAGCAGACTTTAAACCAAATCCAGGCGGAGGGAGCTGCTCATTTAAAAGTTCTTTTGCCTGTCTCAGTAAAGACTCTGGAGGCCCGCAACAGGAATAGATTTAGAGAGCGAAGATCGTAACTTCCTTAGATACCCGGAGGAAAGAGTCCAAGAATAGATTTGCATTGCAGTGGATTGCATTACAACTTTGTCTGTTCTCACATTATTCAATAATGGTTTTCACCTTCCCAACTATTTCTTAATATAACCAGATGTTGAAGAAATCACTAAGACCCCAGCTAGCATTGAAAGAGCCAGTTTTTGGTATCTTTTGGTTGTTCAATAAGTTCCAATAGATATATTTAAAAAAAAAAATATTTCAACAAATTCTAAAATTCAACTGCATTACAGCCATAGTAGTTTTCTTCTTTTACAAGTGAGACAGGACAGATGACGTGGGAGTCAGCTTTCACAGGATTAAGTGGCCGTAGAAGTCGAGGATACTGTACATCGAAGGAAAAGATTTAGTTTAAGTGGTTATGGAGTCCACAGAGGAGTAATGAAAAAAGGAGCAGACAGACCATTTTTCCAATTACACTTACTGCTTTAAAACTCTCACTTGTGCTTCCCAAGGTTGCATTGCATGAATTTGAAGAGACTGACATAACTTTGCATTTTCCTCCTCATTATTATCATCAGTCTCGGCCCTGCAAGCCATTGCTGTAACAGCTTTCATGCATCAGAGGAAAGAGACGTGTTAGTGGGATGGGGAAGGGCACTTGCATCATGACATCCAGTAAATCACCTGTCCTCATTGTCCTCGGAGGCTTTAAACAGGAGTACAGCCATAACAACAACCAAAGCATAGCAAACAAATGACATCTTGGGTGTTTGCTGTGTCTGGGATGTAGCTGGTTACCCAGAGTTACCGCCACAAAACTGTCAAACTGAGATAATCTATAGAACTGCGTCGCAGAGCTTTGAGCCATAAGATTGGTGCTCTGTATTAGAAAGATAAACCCTTCCATATAAGCATCAGTCATTTTAACCCAGAATTGCTTCAACAAATTTCAAAACACATCTTTTTTTTTTTTTTTTAAATTTATGTGACCAAGTCCACCAGCAGCCTTGAGTCAAAGATGGTTGTAATTCAGGCTGGTCTACAGAACCATTATTTGAACTCAGAGTAAGTGCAAAGCTTCTTGAACTTGGCAGTTCTACAGCATATTCTTATTCCTGGTACTAAACACATGTCTTTTTCAACTTTTGTGATGTTAGTGGTGTTCATACATCATTTACTAAAAATAAAATACAATGGTTGTAGTCTGTTCACCATTTTTCTTCAGATTACATTCATTCTTTCTTTATAACAGTAAATAATTTAATCCATCCATTTTCTGTACCTGTTGGTTCCTGTACAGGGTCACGGGGGTCTGCTGGAGCCTATCCCAGCTCATTACAGGTGATAGACAGGGGGACACCTGGACAGGTTGCCAGTCCATTGGAGGGTCACATATAGAGACAAACAACCAAGCATGCTCTCACACACACACCTATGGGAAATTTAGAGTTCTCAGTCAACCTAACTTGCATGTTTTTGGACTGTGGGAGGAAGCCAGAGTACCGGGAGACAACCCATGCAAACTCAAGGAGAACATGTAAACTCCACACAGAGCCAGGCCTGGGAGTCAAAGCAGGAACCTTCTTGCTGTGAGACAGCAGTGCTAACCACTACACCACCATTCTCCCTTATCTGTCTTGTGTCGGAATGTCGGAGGTCTTTTGTTTGTTCATAAAGTACGATTGTGAAACTGTAATGAAGAAAACATGGTTGATGAAAGGTTTGAAATTCCATTCCTGACTTTTTTAAAGTTGCGTGGCTGATTGAGCATTTGATCACTTTGGTTGTTGTCTCAAACGCAAGAGAATATTTTATCCACGCATATGACTCAGCTGGTCTTTTCAGTGCTGAGTGAGGATGTGATCCATCTTTGAAGAGTTTTATTTTGAGATGGGTATCATGATGCTTTTCAAGGACATGATTAAAAAACTGCAACACCACATCTTACGTGTGGAGTGGAGTGAAATGTCTCTGTCAAAATGATGACATTCTTCAATCTCTCCACATGTTAGAAGAATTTAGGAAATACACAGCTTCAGTATGTAAAGGATACCTTTTTATGACCAGGTTCTGTCTATTTCTCTATTATATTTACATCAATCCAATTATTTTTTTTGAAAAAAGTGTATTCTCTGTCTCATTGATTTTTCTTTTTTTTTTACTTCCTTTATTTTCACCTATTTTTGAGCAGCTTGAATCTGTGACATTGTCTGTTTTACTGGAGGTTGTCTTCAAATTCTCCCTTGGACATTTTTCTTTGTTGCTTTTTTATAGATCTTTTTCTTCCTATTATTGACTCAAGTATTCTTTTCTTTAATGTCTAACATCTAACTTCATTCCGGCTGCATCCAAAACAACTATTGTGCAGCTTCTCATCGACAGAAAAGAAGAAAAAAAAATCAGTTAAATAAAACATGATCCCACTGTTCTCTGTAATTCCAATATCTAAGCTACCATTTCTGTCTAAAGTTCTGGAGAAAGTTGCTTCAGCTCCTAACTCTTGAGCTGTGACATATTTGAAAAGTTAAAAGGCTCTTTCTACACTAAGAAGTCTGTTATTGGATGGTAACGTGTAAACTCTTGATAGGACCAAAACGATGTGAATCAAAGCAGTTTTGGGTGTGGATGGAATATGTGTTTATAGAAAATGAATTATTCATCTTAGCACTTGGGGCATTGACCTGTGCCATAACAAATGAGTTTTTTAAGCCTCTGAAAAAGCTAAAAAAAAAAAAAAAAAAAAAAGTGATTGCCAAGGTTAAGCCTTATCTCACTTCCAAGAAACTGTGAAAAAATATGCATGTTTTGAGCACATCTTGATTGGTTCACTGCAAAAATTGCACAGTGATTAGACTGAGAAAATGCCTTGATTGATGAAATGATTATGTTTATTGGCTGATGACCTGATCTGTTTGCCTTTAGAAGGCAAACTTAGACTAGAAATCTAAACGTTCCATGAACAAATTTAAATTTGCTTTGCAGGTGCATCTAGATACCGTACGTTAGAGCGCATCAATTATACCCAGAATTCACTGGGAGCCAATCAAATCAGTTTATCCTCGTAGAGAGAGTCTCTGGGCAGGTTTAACATGATGACAACAGAGCAGTAAATGGCTCCACCTGAGGAATGGTGGTTATTTGAATCAGCTAATCAACTCCATATAAAGTTTGATCAGCAAGTGTTGATGTTACCCCTTGGATCGGGAGGCCTTTTGGATCATTTTCAGACCCTACATCTTTCTATCAGGCTCAGCAGCACTTGCTTCTTTTTCAGTCCTTCATTCTACTTAGAAGGTGTTCAAGAGATATTCTCCGGCAGTGGATAAATGACCATGCAAATGAAAAGTTCCCACACAGCATGATTGTGTCACTTTGCACAGAAGCAAGAAATAAGGAAAAATAAGGGCACATTGATTTGACAGTCGTGTGATCTAAAGGACGTAATCTAAGATCACCACCTGGATTTTAAATACACTTATCATTTCCTGTGGAGACCATATTTTTCTACCCCAAACTTTCCCATATTAGGCTGTGTGTGTGTGTGTGTGTGTGTGTGTGTGTGTGGTTGGGTGGGTGGGGGGGGGGCTGCTACTGCTGCCATCACGAGTCATGAACTGTGATAGATGAGAATGCAAAGAGACACTGGGACATGTGCAGTTTGTTGAGCTCAAGCAGACTTATAATATATGTGTTATGAGAAGAAGCAAATTTAAAAAAGCATGGGCAAGTAGAAGCTCCCTCCACCTTTAGCTTTGTGTGTGTGTGTGTGTGTGTGTGTGTGTGTGTGTGTGTGTGTGTGTGCGCATACTTGTGTACAACTTTGTGAAAAAAGAAGCTTGACACACTTTACAGTTATAAGGTTTGACATTTTAAGATGTCAGCTTTGCTTCATTTTATTGATGTTTTCAAGCTTTCTGAGGTTTTGACCATGCGGCATCTTGATTCTTAGTTTTTTCAGGCATTCTGCTGTAGATTTGGAGGTGTGCTTGGATTCCTAGTTTTGTTTCATGACCCAGTTTCGTTGAGCTTTATTGGACTGGAATGCCTGACTCTGCCCACTAAAACACTGAAACAACTGCTTTTGCTCTTCCATACTTGTTTTATCAAGGCATGTTGCAGATGTCATTAATACGTCAGATAATTGTCCTAACTTGTGGAACAACATCTAAAGATAAAATTAATTCATTAATTAAACAAAAACCTATTAAAAACACTATGTCTTTTAAAGAACAAAAATATTTGCAACAGTCTTTGTGTTTTTTTAAAATGTGGCAAATTGTCTATTTTAATGTCTGTCTTTGGGCATTTATAAAATAAAAACACAAAATAGATTATTATTAAAACATATCAAATAAATTTATTTCTGTATTCACATAATTACATCGTCAGTGTTTCTGAGAAAGAGGAAAGTTACCATCTATAAACCTTTGTGTGCATTTGTTTTAAACCTCTAACATGTTATTTAAATTAATCAGCTTGTCTTCAGTGTTTTCTTTTAATTGCACCTCAGGTTGTCACAATTTATTTTCTTCTGTGCTAATTTTTTTAGCCATGTTATTCATTTATGTATTTGTAATTCTTTTGTACTGTAGGCCTCAGACTTATTCACTTTTTGACTTTTTAATCTTTTTAAGTTTTAATCTGATTTCTTTTGTTAATGATGTTCTAGCCAGCAAGATTCTGCCTAAATTTGGCTTTTTGACTCGCTCTTGCACTTGGCTGTCTGACATTAAACTAGTTTAATTTTATTTGTGGACATCATTGCTTTATGCATTATTGATGCCCTTTCTTCCATTATGGTGTGCAGCGGATCACAGCAACCATTAAATTTGTTGTGTTCCTCATCTCCATCTAATTCACTCCTAATATTGTCTCTGTTGTCGAGCTTTATGGTGTTGTGTGAATAAGTGTCTCTCTTATTTGGAGGTGTTAATTTGGACTGCAGAGCACATTTTCATGGTACACTGATATACATCTGACTAATGTTCAGAATATAAGAGAAACATATAGGTGACAAGTATTGCTGATGTGTATTTTATAGATTTTTAAGACATTGGAGGGTTGAAGTAGTCCTATTTTGTCCACATGTCCTTCAGGGGCATTGACTGTAGCTGATGGTTGAATAATTTCAGCAAAGAGTTAATTGTGTCTCCCACCCTCTTGAGAGAAGAATGTATTTACGCTTCAAAGGACAAAATATAAAAATTCAATCAGTTTTCAGTCATTCAGAAACAACCTTGGATGCTGTGATTCAACACGAATTTTGTGGTATGTAGACTAGAGTTGATGGGTTTAAAAGATATGCATTAACAAGATGCATGGAATTAACACCCTGTGAGATTATTATAGATATATTTAAAAGGTAATATTTAGTTCTAAATGTGCCCAAGCTTGTTTGTAACTGATGGCTTAAATAATTGTTGTAATATTGTTTCTATTAGCTCTAGAGTCTTTTAGTTTATTCCAGGTCTTTGATTTTGTTTTCCATTTTGCTTTTGCTGCATCATTTCCAGCCACAACATATCATTTTAAAAGCTCTAAAAAGTAACATTGACTTTTTAACTACATGGCATTCTCAAAATTTTCATTCACCAAAATATTTTTGAATGAACAGAAGGCTGTAACTTAGGTCTCCATTAATGGGGGTTTGAATTCAAACTTCGACAGCTATAATTGAAACTTCCAACTTCTTTGCCGGTCTTTTCAGCTTTTGTGTCTCTACTTCAGTGACAGACCTGGTAGGATCCACTGACTTTGTAAAACACTACTTCAAACACTACGCTACTCCATAACAGTAGTTATGGAGTTGCACTTGGTCGCAGTGCACCATTTTCATTGTTGGCAAACCACCAAATAAGAAGGAAAAACAAAGACAAACAATTGGGAAGGACAAACCAGTCTGGAACCCCAAAATTACTTAGCTGCACTTGCAAAATTCTGTCTGTAAAAGTTATGAACAGAATTGGTGACAAAAAGCAGTCCTCTGCAAGCAAGAGTTTGCAGTCCAAACCCTCATGTGCAAGGCGCGGCATCAACAGAGGTGCCGTCTATTTCCTTTACATGGAGTGAAGTTAGTGTTCAGTATTACTGAATTCAGTTGTAGGCTCTACATGTCATGGTGGCAGCATTGTTTCCATCAAGTTTGGTAAGGTTTAACTGTGCAGTGAGCGGAAAGAAATTTCATTGGTTGTTTCTGCTGTGACACAAACATGTCAGAAACACCCACTGTAAGCAACTGATTACCATGTAGTGGTAGGCTGACTCAGATGGCGAGGGAGGATACTGGACAGACCTGACAGAACCAAATTATTGTGATCGTTTGCCCAGATATCTGGCAGAGGAACCTGTCAGAAAAGTCTTGAATTCCTGACATCCACCTCTGACATAACTTCAGTGGGAAGTCCGGAGGCAGCTGACAAGTCCCAGCAGGCCTAGCAGGATGCAGCCTCGGTGGTTGCACAGGCAAAAATTATGGGAGATCAGTGAGCATCACAAGGTTTAGCCCATAAGAAACAGCTGCACGGATACACAAAAGAAATTGCGTCAAATAAAAAGATTAAATAACCTTTAGTTGGCTTTTTAAACTTGTGTTGGAAAAAACCAACATATCTCCTTGGTTTTAATGCACTTCAAAATAGAGTCAAGGGTGTTGCACAGTCATGCATCAACAACTACACTTATTTATGGTGAGCTATTCCTTTCATTACAGTATGTTTGTGTGTAGTGCACTAACTCTTTTTTGCTGTGTTTTTATTGATCAGGCAGTCCCAGGCCACCTCTTGCGCTTCCCCTTTAATGTTTCTATTCTGGTCCTGCACTTTTGCACTTCTATCCTTGTTTTCCTTCATTGTCGCCAGTAGTATTTTTTTTCTTGAATTAAATTCTGTACAACAATATTGATTTTAAAGGGCAAAATATTGAAAGGGATTTTTTTTATAAGGTAATTTTTAAACATAAATTGGTATAAAACTTTCATTTCTCAGATATAAATTATAAATTATCTTCACTGATGGGCCTAGTTAAAGAAGAGGAAAACAAAAGGTCTTATTTTTTAAGTCCAAGAATTCAAATGAGTATTTATTAGATATGTGATAATACATGCTTGAATGACTTTTTTACAAAAATACTGGGGTAGAAGATGTTCAAACATGTTTTATTGCTGAAGGTAAGGTTTTAACACTGAACACAAATTCAGAGATCTGCGTGGAAGCATGCTGTATTAGACAATAGTTTTTCAAAACAAGTTAAAAGTGGGCGGCTGAAGATCAGTGGCTGGGACTGGTTGTCTTCTGATTGATCCAGTGCCCCGTCTTGTGTTGAAGGGTCTCATGGGTAGGACATTGATCCCTGCATTGCCCCACAATGTGATTACTGAGGTATAAGTGTAAAAATCAAACCACTGCTGACTATATACCAGAAGCACTGTAGTGTGAGTGGTATGAATGAGTAATTGGGAAACACAATGTTAAATGCTTTGTAGAACCTGGATAAGGTCCTCTAGATCATGTCAAAGCAAACCTCCACAGAACTATGTGGAACTGAATGGTGAAGTTAGACTGTTTTGACTTCTCAATGATTTTCTGTTCACTATTATTATGGCTGTTCTTAAATCCAAGCTTTATGATGGAGCAGAGTAAATTTTTAATGCCAGCAAAAGCCAACCCTGTGCCCAACACAATAACATTATAAATAAATCTATCATAGCCTAGGACAAGTCAGCCATGTCAACTGGATGTGTATCTGACATCTGGCAACTTAACTGTTCTGCCATTATCCCAGATGTGCATCTTTCCTGGCTGGCAGTATTTGCAGCTGAAATAAACAAGAAGAAACTAGTGCTCTTGTGTAGCAGAAGCAACACAAGATGACAAGAAACACAACAACACAAGAAACTTGAAGGATTAGCACTCATGAAAAGACTTGGTGCAGCTTGACTGTAGAAGCTGATGAGTGACGATAACTGGAATGTCTTCAAGTGGGAACCTCCTTTTAGCCAGTTTTGTTTAGTTAGTCCAACAACATCTCCAGAACTCTAAGCAGTAGGACAAGAGGAATTTTCAAAGTATACACCCAAAATGTTTAGACTCTTCCTTCTAATCTTCATCGGAACCACTTCTCCACAACTAACCACCGTAGGCCACTGTGTCTGCCTACAGGACACTGATCTGTCCAACAGAAATTTAGCAAACACTGCACATGCACACTGAGTATACAGTGTTTTTAGACGAGTGTGCATAACTAGTGCAGACCCATGCAGGAAAATCCCATTGATTGGAAGAAAGGGGTGGAAATCATTTTCATTGGCTAATAATTTGGTGTGCTTTTTACGGTACCTTAGCCTCCAGAAATGACAGGTGTTTATGATATGCATTTCAGAACACTTATTTATTCACTTATTATTAGAAAATAAAAAAAAATTTAAGAAATAAAACAAAATAAAAAAATGCTTTGTGAATTATTGGCATAGCCCAGCTTTAAGAAGAAAAAAAAATTGATTAATTTTGTGAAGAGCACAGTTGAATTCCTGCACCATAGATATTATAAGTGATGCACAGCAGCTCAAAGAATCAAATTTACTCTCTGGACTTGAGGGGTAGGTGCACAACCTCATGGTTGCCATTTGATTGTATGTGCATTTAGACTTTTTGGTAAGTAGCAAACTGTGGACTGATTTTGTGAAGAGTCAGTGCTAGATGTCAGGGGTTAGAGGGTTGTGCACCCAGTGAGAAAGCCCAACTTACAGATGGAACTACAGAGGTTTTAAGGATCACTGCCAACACCTGTCTCATGTCAGTTTTACAGGTTTCACTGGAGACATTTGGGATTCATGAATGCACCACTTTGAGATGATCAAAATTGGATTTTCTCACTCTCATAACCATGTTCGCCATGCAAAACTCCCCTCTGTTCATTAACTTCGTGAGTTTTTGTGACACATTTGTTGCTTGTCAGTCATCATCCTCAGTGGGAATGCCTCCATTATCTTAGAGCAGAAAACACTTCTCAATTTCTCATGATTTTGAAACCCAGTTCTCTCTACTCGCTGATAGCTTTCATCATTTATGTTTGGGCGAGTTTTTAATAACACATTTTTGTGTGATTTAGTAAACTCTGAATACAAATTTGTTGCTGCTCTCCTCAGACTCCAATCACATTGAAAACATGATGCTCAGTCATAGCCCTGTCTCAAATTTTCAAATATTTTTGTTGGAGTGAGAGGAGGTTGCAGAGACTAATAAAAAAAAAAAAATATTCAGCAACATGAAAATTTACATCGGAGTTTAATTTGAAAAGCCCTTCAGAGCAAATCCCTGCTGACAGACCACATATCCAGAATCTTAATACAAACATCATACAGTAGCAACCCAAGCCAAACACAGTGGGATGTCATGGGGACAGTGTTTTCTTTTCTTTTCTTATTTTTTTCAGCATTTTCCAGCATTTGGTGGAGGTATGACACTGAACAAGGAAAAGGTGCACATTATAACTCTTCTGTATCAACACCTTCAACACCTTCAAAGTTAAAACAACTCTCAGTCGATTCATAACTGAAATGTGCAAGCATTATTGACACTAAAATGAACTCTGAATAGATATTGAAGCTCTTGGTTGGCAAATATCCATGCAGATATGGTTGTGGTTTCTGTTTGAACACACCCAATGTAGATACGCTGACTTTGTCAATATTAAACTTTTGTTAGTAATCATATAACTCCAATTCCCCCCAAAAAAAAAAAAAAAAAAAAAAAGTTGAGACACTGGGTAAATGTAAATAAAAGTAGAATGGGATGATTTGCAAATCTCATATTTTATGCCCAAATGGAGTGTAAATAGATGTTGAAACTGAGACATTTTGGCATTTCGTGGAAAATAGTATTATTTTTAATTTGATGCCAGCAGCACATCTAAAAACATTTAAAAAGGGGCAACAGAAATTAGGAAACGTAACCTACATGAATCAAAACAACTGGAGAAGCATTTGATAACAAATCAGGTTAATTGGCAAAAGGTTAGTTACATGACTGGGTATAAATGACCATTTCTGAGAGGCTTTGTAGAGATGAGCATAGGTTTAATCTGCAACAAACTACAACAGAAAATTGTGGAAAATTTTCAGGTAAATGTTCCTGAAAGTGGATCCTGCCATTTTGTGTATATTATCGTCAAAAGTTTCAGGGAATCAAGAGAAATATCTGTTTGCAAAGGATAAGGCTCAGAACTAGATACTCATGATCTTCAGGTCCTTGGGCAGCATTACATTAAAAACAGTAATGATTCTCTACTAGGAATCACTATGTGGGCTCAAGAATCCTTCTAGAAATTACTGCCAGTTAACACAGTTCACCATGCAAAAATCCAGTTTATCACACAAAGAAAAAGCCACATCCCCGTGACCCAGAAATGGAACAACGGGTCAAGAAAATGGATGGATGGAAAAAGCCACATATGAACATGGTCCAGAAATGCTCTACATCAAGAAAGCAATAATTATTATGGTGGGATGAGAGATATCTGCATCTCAAGCAATATCCCTCATGTTGAGGAAAGATGATTTACAGATGTGCCCTTGTTTGTGCAGGTGTGTTTGAGTACATAACTTACTGTGATCCTGATTAAGGTACAAGAAATTACAGTGCCTTTGATTCAGGTGGAAGTCTGCATATAATTTACATCTAAATTTCTCCAGGAAGTATGCAATCAAAAACTAGGACTGCCTGTGCTACAGGCTAATTACTAAATCTTAAAGCTGCAGTTCAGTCACAGATGCCAGTTTTTTAGAAAAGCTCCGACTTATTTTACAACATGTCATCTCACATTCATTTCATGATGTGCCAACTGTTTTGAGTTGGTCAACGGCCTGACATCAGGGAGGCCAGTTCAGCACCTGGACTATTATTCTGCAAAGCCCTACTTTTGTAATTGATGGCTTGTGTGGTTTAGTATTGATGAAATCTGCAAGGCCTTCCCTAAAAAACAGAAAACAGAAGTGTAAACCTTTATATCGAAGCTCTAAAACCTATTTATACCTTCAATAACTGATGTTTCTTTTTCCAGCCGTGCATGTTACTTCTTTGCATGATAGAAACTTTAACCTGCATTTGTAGATGGTATGACAAACTCTGTTCTTAGACAGTGATAACCAAAAGTGCTTTTGGGGCTATCCATTGATTTCCATTAAAGAATTATAATTGCTTTTGACACAGTACTGCCTAAGTGCCCAAAGATCACAGGCATCTAAAGTTGAGTTTTGACCTTTGGCATTGTTTTATATTTGGGCTAATCACTTTTCCAGCCTATTGCTGTCTCTGCTTAAAATTTCTTTTCGATGTGGTGCTGCCATCAAGTTCAAAATGTTTTGATATTTTCCATGAGATGACAAAATGTCTCTGTTTCTGATATGTTGTTTTATGTTCTTTTAGGAAGAAAATGCTAGTTTATGAGATTTGCAAGTAATTGCTTTCTGTTTTTATTTATATTTTGCACAGTATCTCAAGTAATTTTTTTTTAAATTTTATAAATGAAATATCTACAAGTCAGATAGGAGGAATACTCCAAGAGTCAGTGAGAGCAGGGGTGGAAGATGACTAACAGATGGATGACATGGTAACGAATCTTAAAACGGACATGACAATGCATCGGATATGTGACTCAGTGAAGGATACAGCCATGGCCTTATATTTCAGGGTTAGAATTAGACTAAATTGTGCTCAGGATAAGGTGGGGGAAGCTGCAGAGGTTAAAGGTAGTATCATAGAGGATAAGATACTTCAGTTTTGTCCTTGTGGCTGCCAGAAAGTAACATAAATCAAAGGCCTTGGAACGCAACAGGGAAAGAAGAAGTGTTTAGCAAAGAAAAGACAGAGTGGCTGCATTGAGCAGCACTTTTTAAGAAGTTAGATGAAGTCCAGTGACAGGTAGAAAACCACAGTTCACATGATATCAGTAACAGTGTCACTGAGGAGGAGAAGGAGGGAAGAAGGGATGCTGGTGAGGTTGACACTCCAGTCAGAGAGAAACATGGGGGAAATTGCTAGAATTAGATGGCCTGGGGCAACGGATAATAAAGAACAGGAAACAGTCAACAAAGACTTGTTGATAATTTTAAGCAGGCTTAGAGGGAATGCAATAGAGAGATTAGAAAAGATGGGAGATCTAATTTATTCATATGGTGTAGAGAGGTTTGGGGTGGATGACAGAAAAAGAGGACACAGTTAGGTCAGTCTAGACAGCAAAGAGAAATAGAGAAATTGGTTAAGGAAAAGAGCCAGTTAAGAAGGCAGTGGAAACAGGCTGCAGAAGATGAGAGGGAGAGAATCTGTGTTTTACAAGATGAACTGAGAGGCAGGCTAAGGGTACTTAGAAGGGCAGAACATCTTAGGAAAAAGAGGAAGAGGAAAGAAAGAATAAGGGGAAGTTTTTACAGGGACCCTTTTAAGTTTGTTAAAGGATTGGTTAGCCATGAAAAAGGAGGGCAGCTTAAGCCATCAAAACTAGAGGTGAAAGAATATTTAAGAATGACCTATTCAGATTTAGAGAAGGAATGAAAAAGTAGGTCTTCCAACTGATATACCACCATTAGGAGAGATAGGTCATGAGATGGATGTTAGACCACCTATGTGGAAGGAAGTTCAGGAAGTAGTGAGGCATGCAAAGGCTTCTTTGGCCTCAGGGGTCAAGAGAGTCCCCTACTGGGTCTATAAAACTGAAGTTTTTGTGGAGGTAGTTAAGAATAGTTTAGGAGAAGCAAATAATTCCAAAAGCATGGCCTAGGGCAGGACAGTCTTCTTTTCAGTACCTCATAGCCTTATTTGGAGTCTGTTTGATTATTTTACAGTGCCTTGGATAGTTATTTGTGAAAGCAGATTTTAAAGATATTATGTTGTCTATTCATGCAGCAAGTTTCAAAACAGGCTGGCAGACCTTAGAAATGGGTATTATGACAGGATGTACAATTTCCCTATTGGCATTAACAATGGCAATGGAAATACTCATCAGTGTTTCCAAATGAGTTGTAGGCAGGGAGTGATGTCAGAATGGGATACAGGTCCTTCTAGTTAGGGTTGACATATATGATTTGACACTTTAACTACAATATTTCTATGTGCAAAGAGGCTGCTAGAAAAGGTAAATATGAACCTCAGGTGGACTACCATGAAGATTAGATCTAGCAAGTCTAGGCACATCTCAATATGTAGGGGAAAGTTAAGTGATCTGAAAATGTTCATTGATGAGGAGGAAATACTAGAGTTAGGGAATAGGTAGGTGGTACAGTGTGGACCTGAGTGATAAAGAACAGGTAGAGTAAGTTAGAAAGAATGTTGCTGAAGGATTGGGTAGAAAAGACAAGTCAGATCTCCCAGGAAAGCGGAAGTTGTAGTATTTGCAGTTTGGGTTAATACCTAGATTGATGTGCCCATTTTCAATGTACCAAATTCCAGTGTCTACCATGCAGAGACTGGAAAGGGTAGATAAGGAAATGGTTAGGTGTTCTTAGGTGTCTAAGTAGTGTATCACTGTATGGGAAAGGAAGGGATATTGCAGCTAGCAATATCTCATTTAACAGAGGAGTTTAAGTGTTCCAAGGTCAGGATGGAGTTGTTATCTGGGAGTAAAGATGCGGTAGTTAGGGAGGTGGATCCAAATCCAATCAAAAGGAGGAAATGGAAGCCAACTGGGGCAGTTCAGGAAGCAGAAGCAGATGACATTTCTTTTGAATGTAGTGCAGGTCAATCAGGCTTTTGAGGAGGAAATCCAGCCAGAAGAAGTTTATTTAAGGAAGTGGGAGTGACCTTTTTTGAAATTCTTTGTTTGATACCATTCTGCTAGGTGTTAGAGAAGTTTCTTTGCTTCTGCTAGGTGTTAGGGTAGATAGTGTCAGCACTACCTGGACCTGGCATAAACATAACCTGGGTCTGTTGAAGGTGGCAGTGCTGGTTTGGCTTTGGCAGCCATTTTGTAAGTGAATTAATGGAGGATGTTGTGTTGGTGAGTAGCAGTGACAACTAGCATTAGCGGAGTGACTCTGGGACACCAGAGATCACTGTTTAGCCTTCTGGAGTTGTCATTGGACTAACTAAACAAAACACTGGCGAAAGGAGGTTCCCACCGGAAGACTCCTGAGACATGTCAATTATTGCTGCTCACAGGTAAATAGTCAAGTTGGGTCAAGACCTTTACTGAGTCCTAATCCTTTTTAGAGCACAAGTTTCATGTATTTATTTCAATTTATTTCAAGGTTCAGTACAATGTCAAACATTTGTCAATTCTATCTTCACAATTTCTCATATTAAGGATTTTGTTCTACGTACCTGGAATTCTGCTAATGGAGTGATAATTTTTTTTGGCAACATCCCCAGTCTGAAATCACAAGTATGACTCGAGTCCCAGTCACGCCTGATGCTTTGACCCATAGTCGCTGCTGGTGCAGAGTAGAGCAAATCCATTCAGAATCTGTGCATGACCACATAATGACTGAAGACAAGTGAAAACCCCACATTTATCACTGTTCACCATGTCCAAAAAGACGTGTTTTATGCTTCATGAAATTTTTTCCTGTCAGGGTGAAAAGGTTCAAAAGAAGAACACGATCATACTGGCAGTGAATTATTAATGGCCCTTTGCCCCACATTGAGACCACCTCTCGGCGTGCTCACGTCATTGGATGGTGTCGCTGTGTTTTTCCCACTGAGTAATGTGTGTGCTTTCTTGTGTGAGTGTAAGAGCAAAAGAAAGGGAGCTCTTGAAGAAAACTGGTCCACTGTTGCAGTAATAAAACTCATAAAGATCATCTTACACTCTTTTGCTGCTTAATCCTGTCATTTCTTTGACATTCTATAATAAATTTAAGAAAACACAATTAAAATGCCTCCCTAAGGCTTATACACAGACATATGGTAATTGAAGATATAATAAACTCTGTAACCACATACTCAGAGGTAAATTAATATTAGAAAACATTGCTCCCTCTCATTTCAGTCATGCTAATGTAATATCATTACTGTGTGGATAATTGGGAAAAATAGAAACTGAATTACAATTGGCTATGACATTTCCTTTTTAAAGAAACACAACAGGAGACTATCACCTGTGCTGACATGGTACTCTTTCTCTATTTATTATTCACATATGAGATAGAAAATCTCAGCATGAGTATTGAAGTGTTTCTGGAGTCAAATGTAAAAAAAAAACCAATCCATCCATCCTGTGCTTCAGTGTTCGAAAAACAGGTCGAACAGTCAAATCAGTATTGAAATGTATATTACTTTAAATTCTTTTTAAAGGAGCGAAACATCCAGAAAATGAGAGTCACAATAAAGGAATCCAAATGTAGTCCTTCTTGTTAGGATCTGTAGATATCTGTAGGGTTGGTCCAGAACAATTGATCAAACAACATAAGAACATTTAAAAAGAAGAATCAAAGAAAGGGATAAGTACATTCTTGTTAGAGATTTCTTACTTTTTTTAAAAAAAATGAGAGGAGTTAAACTTCTGCTCTTTCAGTACCGGTGGTGGCTGCAACCATCTAAATTGTTGTGCACATGCTTTTGTGAACAAGGGATCTTCTTTGTGGTGTTATTGACAGTGATTAACCATTAGTTTCTCCTCTGTTGAGTGATTATTTATCCTCTTATCACCGACAAATCATGGGGAGTAAACTGTCAGGCTCTACGTATATGCCTACACCTTTTGTCCTTTTTGCTGGTGTTGAGTAGCTTTTAAGAGTTTAAATATTGTTGACCATCTTTTTTTTTTTTTTAAAGTAGTGTTCCCTATCAGCGTCTATTTTTTGAACAATGAGCTGCGTAATGCGTTAAGTTGTTATGTCACACAAATCAAATATCAAAGTAAAAATGTTTGCATTTTTGTTTACTTCCTTGAAGACAGAAGGAGATACTTGTAGCTTCAGGTAGTCAACAAACAGGAAACTGTGGGACACAACCATATGATGCATATACATTTTTGCTCATCACTTCACCTGAAGTATTACAAAAAGAAAGAAATAAGTTCTGATGCTGAAAGTCATAGTAGTCAAACTTGATGCCTCATTGAAAGAACTGTGACTGAAATACATCACCTGAAAATTCAATAATGTAATTATAGATGCTGGGATATAACACCACTGGGTACTTGGTGGCGTCATTCCTCCACTTTGATGGAGCTGGACTAGACATTCCTCCTCAAATATCTGAAGGGTTTTTCTCTATAATGCTATTGTGACATTATGTACTAGTTTACCAGAGAGGCCACCAACAATCTGCAAAGACAGGAGTCTTATTTAACCCCTTTTTATTGGCAAACACCTCAAAAGTTGTAGTGACTCCCAGCCAAGTTTGATGGTTTTTTTCACCCAAGACAGTCAAGTGGCAAATAATTCAAAGAAGGTATACTAAGATTTTTACATATTCATTAAAAAAAAAGTTTAACACAAATTTTGACTCTAAACTGTTTGGAAATGTCCTTACAACTCTTCCTGGATAGATGGGCACCAAGAACAGCTTCTCTAAGATCATTTCTGATGTCCCTCCTCCATGGCATTGCGTTATCACACGCCTGAATGATTCAGACAGCTGACAGAAATCTACTTTTATAGAAATACTCACAACAGCTGGTAGAACTTAGCTAACAAAGTAGTAAGAATGTCCATCATTGCCAAGGAAAGTCTTAATACTACTTTATTTTAGTTGAGTTTTATTTGAGATAGACAGATAAATAGATAGATGTTCTCTATCACAAGTATGATTAAGAAGCATAAAATCAGCATCTTGTATTGCAGCCTATTAAAATACGAGGTTAGGATAGTTACCTAAAGGCAAAAATGCACTCTGGCCAGTAAATCAATAATCAAGTAGCATAATATGTCATGTGTTTTTGTTTATCTGAGGCTATTCTACAACTAATACAGGCAGAGATATGCGCCATATGTGATGGAGCCACTTTCTTTCATCGAATTGATCTTTTAGTTTTTCAGTCTACAGGACATTCTCCTTGAAGAATTGAGTGAGCTTTCATCTGAGCCAGACGGTTCTTAATGGTCCATTTTTCCAAGCAGTAGCTTTCACTTCACCAGTCGATCCTGGCTCACACTTTGACCCTGTGTTTTTCTGAGAGTGAATCATGAAAACGTAACTTCACTGACATACAGTTGCTTTGAATTTTTCCTAGATTTTTCTGGGGTGATGTTCTGGCAGGGTTTACTTTTGTTCTGTATCTTGTGTATTTGTACATTAATGGGTCAGGTTTAAGTGCCAAACCAGGTGAGAAGTGAAATATCTTCATTCTACTAAAACTTTTTGGATTACTGTGATCTAGATGACCGAGAATCTACAGCAACAGTTTCTAAGAACGTGTTCTTTATAGGAGTTAGTTGTTAATTTTGTTCTTTCTTTTTGCCATTTTATGGTGCTAAGAGAACGTGTGTGGCATCCCTGAGCTGAAGTCAGAAAAATGTTCAGCATAATTTCAGTGCATTTTGATGGCACCTCAGAATGTTTAATTTAACATAGTCCAACAGACATCAAGATCAGTTTATTGGAAGCTGATTTTGGTGACATCCCACTGCGCTGTACATTACAAGTATAAAAACTTACTGTGACATGAACAGGAAAGCTTTGGTATGGAAATAGAATTTCTGACAACTTGGTCTTAACAGATGTATTTAAAAAGGAGTAGAAAAAGGATTTTTCATTTCTGCTTTCACAGCAAAAGTTTTAGAGAGAGTGAACAGCTGCTGGGCCCAAAATCACTCCATAAGATGACAAATAATTTCCAGTTTTTTGAATCTCTGTGCTCGTCTTGCCAAC
>JAOWBL010007701.1:0-12086 GCA_028564865.1 Zenarchopterus dispar
ATAGATAGATAGATAGATAGATAGATAGATAGATAGATAGATAGATAGATAGATAGATAGATAGATAGATAGATGCATATGTATGTATGATGTAGACAGGAAATCATTTTTCTCTGCTTTCTAAACACAGAAAAGTGTATTTTCCAAACATATGCAAGATATATGAAGATATTTGTTTTTTCTAGCAAAGAGTACCTTAGCCTGAGCAAACAAAAGTCTGTACTGTGTTATAAATATAAGCATTTACTTTCTCAAATTTGCGCTCAAACTCAACTCTACCCCTCAACATGACACAATGCCAAAAAACCCCAATAATAATAATAATAAGAATACTCACTAGCAGAGTCATTGACAACATAAGTTTTTTTCTTTCTCACACAAAAGGCAACTAGACATTTGTTTGTTTAGACCTAAGGTGTTCTTTGCTTTGAAAAACTAAAATCTTTTCAAAATATACCGTGAATGGTTAGAAAATACATTTTACTTTGCTCAGAAAGTTCAGAAGCTGACTCATGATTTAAATAGGAGATTTTATGCCATATAGCAATCTTTAATAGGTTAAAAAAAAGTCAATAACTGTAGGTTGGAGAGGTTAAGTAATGTAGTTACACACTTGAGCAACACTGAAGAATTCATCTTTTGTTCTACAGAAATAACTTTACTTGTATTGAGCCACTCTTTTTTGGATTATATTTTATATTTTTGTGCTTAGGTTTAAGACATAACAAAATAACAAATGAGCTCTGTAATGATGTAGCAAGCAGCTTCTTTCAGCTCGTCCTTTCTAAGCAACGGCAGAACATCATGTTTCAGTCGTTGATTTGTCACTGGTTCTAAGTTGGATGCCTTTCCTGACACAACCCTTTCCATTTATCCAGGACTGAGTCCAGCACTATGACGACACTGAGTTCTGACTCCCTAGTGGCTGGAACAAGGGAGGAAACATTCACTGTCCTGCCCAAGGGCACTTTGGCACATGACAGAGCTAAGAAAGGATCTAGCAGCCCTCTGGTTGGAAGGCTCTACCTACACTGTTGCATCAAAAATGTACCAAAGAATTTTTTGGTTTGTTTTCCCAGGCATACTTGGTGTTGAAATGTGCAACAGACAAAATACAATTATACCTTCTGATTTAAAAAAAAACAAACAAACAAAAAAAAAAAAACCCATCATATTTACACTGCTGGATGCCACCAAAATAATGCATAATTCCTCTACATCAGCACAATATGACTTTTTTTTTTTTGGTGACTACTGCATGTTTTGTTGCTTTGTATTTTGTCAAAACATTTAATAAAGAAGGAAATTCTGACAGAGATGAACAGATGCTTCATTTCTGATTGATGAAATGAAAGAGAACAATGTGACAGCACAGTGACACATTTGTGTAGTAAAATGTCACTTTTACTCTTTATCACTTTGACGTATTATGTTTTATAATCTAACAGTAATTGACAAGGCTGAGTTTTGAATGTTTTTGAACAAACCTAAAAGACATTATTATTTCATTCAGTTTTTGAAATCATTATGTTTTACTGCATTTGTTACCTATTTAAAGTGGCACATGACATTAGTTATATAGAGATATTTGTGAGGTTGGTCATTCATCTGGCTCTCAGCCCCAAACTCTATAGCTCCTCTGACAAAGCTGCTTTTACACACTGATGCCATTATGTCATTCAGGAGAGTTGCTTAGTCACTTATGATGTCATAATAGAAGTCATTTTGCCATTGAGTCATAGATGCTGTAATTGGTCTGAAGAATAAATCTCCAAAGTAGCCTCATTAATTAAGATGCAGTGCAGTGACCCAGCTACAATTTAACGACTTGGCAGCTCAGGCCAGAAGAACAGTTGGATACATTTCATACAAAAGTGAGGAGCATTTATCTCAACTTACTTAAAGTAACGCATTTAGTTTTGTTGCACTTTAATGTTTTAACAAAAGAGAAAACGACAAAAACATACTTCATTTATTCAAATCGGTATGTGACTTTGGCTCTGTTTTTAGTGCCAGTTGTTCACTTCACTGACAACAATATGACTCAAACTGGAGCTCTTGTCTTAAATCTCACTCTCTTTCCTTTGGCCCAAAAGGATCAATGCACTGCAATTCAAGAGCACACGGAGAAAAAAAAAACACAATCACATGGAGACCACATAATTATAAATAAGAACCCTCAAGGAGAAAAATTGGTAGGGTATGGAAAATACATTAAAAAGAAAGAAAAAATGTATTGACTTGTACATTTATACTGTATTTAAAGAAATAAGAATCAGAGTAAGCCCAAATTATTGTCTTATCAACTTCACTTCATCTGTTATTATTACATTAATTGTCAAAAATGAAGCCTGAGTGCATTCTCAAAAAAACAGAAAAGAAAAGAAAAGAACTGTGACAACAAATGAAGCTTATCCACTTTATAATATGCTCATTTTTTTAACAGCACTGAAAGACATTTTTAAAGTTAAAAGGTACCAAGTAATTATGAATTTCACATGTTTTCTCCCACTCTTCTTGAAAACACATTTCAAATTGTGGAACGGTGCAGAATTGTCCTTGTTGCATCTTTTTGTTTCGAAATTCTTCACACTTTATTGGGGAGAAGTGAGATCTGCAGGCAGTTTATTGGTGCTTCTTCTTTAGACATCCCAGTATACTGTCTCGGTGAAAAATGCACAAGTATACCTGGAAAAGAAAATATTCACTTGAAAACAAGTGTTGCTCTGAAATTTCAGCCTACTTTTAATTAATATCACAGAAATGTAGACTACCCTTACCAAGGACACCATACAACCCCATACCCTCTTAAACCCGTGTTTTTTTGGGCTTCTCTTTGATAATAAGTCTGGATTGTTTTTTGATTATCAGTCTGAAGGACATGATGTGCATTTGTTCCACAGAATCTGAAAAATTGATTTGTCTTAACACAATACTCATTTCCTATGTGGGAAGGTCCACATTGATGGCTTTGCATCCAGAGGAGTCAACACCGGCTCCTGGCAGCATTGTTCTTCCATATGAAAGTGACCAAGTGTTTTCAAATTCAAAAAATTCAAATTGTTTGTATTTGTCACATACACATTCTACATGGTACAATGTGCAGTGAAATGTTTTATGTACTTGCTCCGGATGCTTTACACACAGTATCAACAGCACAGTACAATGCAACAGCAGCACAAAACAGGGCAAAACAAAATAAAATGAAATAGGACCAGATGTGGAAACAAATGTAAATGTGAACATATGTAAACAGATGTGTGTAAATTTTACTCAGTTTTGTGCAGTGACTTGAAATGTCCATGAAGGTGTTAATCTGTTCAGTTCCGTATTTCTTGAGGGTGCAGATGGCCTGAAGAAAGAAGCTCCTCCTCATCCTTTCTGTATGAGCCTTCAGGCAGCGATAACATCTCCCTGAAGGCAGCAGTGTAAAAAGTACATGGGAGGGGTTGGTGAGTTCTTTCATGATCATGGTTGCCATCGATCTACTACGTTTGTTGTAAATGTGCTCTGGGTGGAGGAGGGTGGTTCTACTGAGCAGACCACCCTGATTGCCAGAATGTCATTTTTGGAGCTGCTCCCCATCCACGTGATGATGCTCCCCATGAGGACAGTCCAGGTGGAATAGTTCCTGAGTATCCTGACAGGAGGTCAGAAGTCTGGTAGACGTGTCAGGTGATAAAGATGTTGACGGGCCTTCTTCACCAGGGCGTTGATGTGTCCATGTAAGATCCTCTGAGATGTTGACTCCAAGGTATCTGAATTCACCAACCTGTGTCACACAGGTGGAGAGGTGGGGTGTAGCTCCTCTGCTGCTTACGACTGAAGTCCAGAATCAGCTCCTTAGTTTTGCTGACGTTCAGCTGGAGCTGGGATCAATCCTCCACATGGCGAATGTCTCTTGTATATGCCGACTCGTTGTTGGAGATGAGACCCCACTGAAGCTGTGTCGTCAGCAAACTTTATCATGTTTTCCTCTGATGGGGTTGAGGAGTAAGGATGTAGAGTGTGTATAGCCAGGGGCTGAGCACACACCCTTGAGGAGCTCCGGTGTTGAGGGTGAGGCGAGATGAGGTGTGATTGCTCACGCAAACCACCTGTGTAAACCCTCACAACCCAACAGTCTTATGAGTATTCTTTTAACAGTCTTTTAATTTGTATTAATTTATTACACACATTTGTATGAGCCGTTTATCAAAAATTATAATGTATCTAAATAAAAAGACATGATTGCATTTTTGTTTTCTGTCTTGCCATGTGCAAGGAAAGACAACTACCTTGACCTGACTCCTGCATTAGTTGATTGCCTTGTTGAGAGTACTAAGGCCTTCACAGTTAATTGAGAAAAAAGGAATGAGTCCTGGTTTCTCTTTTTAGTACTGATTCATGGCTGACTAAGGATCATAGCTTTGTTGATCCATGAATTCGTTAAATTCTCTGTAGCGATAACGAACTTTGTTTAAAAAAAAATAAAGCTTATACAGTTTATAAAGCCTAAAATAATATTACATTAGATTACATTTAGCCTATACACTGGAGACAGAATTTGTAGCATCCTTCTCACTCTTGTCTCTGATGCGTGTGGTAGGGTCTGGGCTTTTTTTTTCCTCTGGGAAATCATGTTTGTGTTGCCACAGATTGGGTCCTCCATGTAATCAGCTAATCAGACATCCCTGGCTCATCTACTCACCAATCTTGGATAAAAGCCTTGGTTTCCACCCCACTCATTGCCCAATTGTTCAGTGTCAGTATTCCTCCAGTCATCCATCTACAAGAGCCACGCCCTTCAGATCACCAAGCCCATTGAACTTATGCTCCTGCTACACTGACCTGAGTCTTGCTCTTGAGTCCAATATTGAACTAAACTTAGCAGTGTCATTGACTGGAGTAATTTAACATGTCTGTTAGACCCCATTACAACCAGACTACTGAAGGAGGTCTCTCAATTAATTGATATTTCCATATTGGATGAGTTTGCATGTTCTCCCTGTTAGCGTGGGTTTTCTCTGGGTACTCCAGTGAACACAGTCCAAAAACATGTATAGGCTGCTTGAGAACTCTAAATTGCCCATAGGTGTGAGTGTGAGTGTATGGTTGGTTGTCTATATATGTGGCCCTGTGATGGACTGGCGACATGTCCAGGGTGTACCCCTGCCCATGCAGCGGACCCCCGCGACCCAGAAATGGATTCAGTGGGAAAAGAAAATGGATGGATGAATAGATGGATGTAATCAGTCTCTCTTTAACAACATGGTATGAAGCTCAGGGTTTTAAGGTTATAAGGTAAAAAAACAAGTTTTTATTTATATTTTTTATTTGGAGTAACTGGTGTTATATTTATTAGATAGATTCCATGCAGTTTGTTTTGTCAGTAATGACTCTTACTCATACTACAGAGATGGACATGATATTCCACAAAGTTCTGTATTTGGGTTGTTACTTTTAACTCAATATCTTCTAAGAATGGGTGCTGTTATATTTAGCAATATTTATCCACAAAGACACAAAAAAAAAAAAAAAACAGCTGTTCAACATGTACTACTGACACAAAACGCTGGGTGGCTATTAATTTTGTGCTACTAAGCTCAGATAAGACAGATGCTATTGTCTTTGGGCCCGAGCACCTCAGAAATACATCATGCAAACATTTAGTAACTCTGGATGACAATATTTTGGCATCTCATACTCCTGTGACAGTCCTTGCAGTTATTTTTGATCAAGATTTACTTTTTAACTCACACATAAAACAACTTCTAGAGCTGCTTTCTTTTGCCTTTTTATATATTAAGACAAGGTTTTACCTCCCAGTGATGCAGCAAAACTAGTTCATGCTACTTCAAGATTCCTTATTAACAGAATGTCCTAAAATTAGTTTGAACAGCCTCCAGGTGATTCAAAATGCTACAGTAAGTTATTATGAAGATTGGTAAAAGAGAAGTTATTCCCCCAGTTTTATCTTCTCTTCATTACCTTCCTGTTGAATCCAGGATAGAATCTGAAACTATTTTATAAAACCCTCAGGGGCGTAGCTCCTTTTCTTAAAAATCTCATAGTTCCATATTAAACCAGCAGAGGACTTTACTGTCTTACTGCAAGCTTACCTGTGATTTCCAGTGTTTCCCAGATAATGCACTGGCATTTTTCCTCAATCTCTTCTTGTTATTCTGTTTGTATTTATGTCATTATTATTGCAGGTAACGCTGGGGTGTGTTTCATGGGTAGATATTCTTGGATTATGCTCTCTGCATTTGCAGGTCTCTTTCCTGTCATTTCATATCTCCAACCAGTCAAAACAAGTGGCCACCCTTCATGAGCTTGGTTCTGCTGGATATTTTTTCGTCCTGTTAATTATAAAGTTTTCTCTCCACTGTTGCTTCATGCTTGCTCAGTCTCAGCTGTGCACTTTTTTATGAACAGCTACGATGTTAACTTTGAATCTGGACTTGTTTGAACTGAATTGCATTACATTAACTGATTAGTTGGCAGATACTTGACAAAAAGTTGAGTTTTACTGAAAAAAAAGACTCCAAAAACTCAATCATTTTCTCTATAGATACAGAAAAAATGTCCATCCCAGGTCAGGCAGCCAGTTTAAAAACATAACAAGATACCATGTATGTATTCATTGGAGATAACACCAAGCTGAAGTCTGGTGCAGGAATTAGTCAGGCCCGGAGACGCCTGCTGGTGCACTGTCCTACAAAGAAGAAACTCCCAATGAAACATTATTTTATCTGATTATGAGAAGAGAGGTGAGCAAATTAATACTACAACACATTTGAAAGGATGTAGACAAGATGTTTCTGGCTAAAGAAGATTGAAAGACTTGAATGTGCCAACAGGTTTAATTTCCCACCTGGATCAAGAGAAACCAGCTGTTAAGAGCAACATCACTTTGAAAGTTGATATGCTGGATTTGTTAGTAAATGCACTTCACATCCATCATTAATTGCATTACCACCAGCAATATTAAAGGTGATTGAGAAACAGGATTCTGAGAGAGTTTATCTTTACCCCACAGTGTGAAGCGCGTCGAGGCGACTTTTGTTGTGAATTGGCGCTATATAAATAAAATTGAATTGAATTGAATAGAATGTAAATTACTTCATTTTTGGCATTTTATCAACTTCCAAGCAAAGCTATTGTGCTTTGACTATTCACCATAACAGAATATTTACCAATCCGTACCTGCTCTGTGGTGCTGACTTGCTAACATTCAGTCTCTACAAAAAAATAAAATCGTACCTGCAACAAGGGAAAATGGTATTGTGTTAGTTGTTGCATGGGGAAAAAAAGTAATGTTGAAAAAATTATTTAAAAAAAAAATCAAATCTTTCAATACTGCGGAAAAAAAAAATAACTTTCATACATAACTGACTGTGGCAAAAGACAAATACATTATACACTTGGCAAGACATATAAATTACAATCAACAGTTTACACAGGGTGTATAACTCTAGGTCAAGCAAACACTATTAATGTGTATTAGACTGACTTTAAGCTTCATCTTGTAAAATATGTCTTTATTCCAACAACAAAGTCATATTCCTGTGAGTTCAAATGAGACTAGCCTGACTGGTTTTGTAATTATTCAGCCATGAAACTTGATGAATGACTAATAGCAGGCATACTGCTCAATGGTCTCAGTGATGTCTCTATGTGTGTGCACACCAGTGTAAGAGGAAATTTAATTTCTAGGTGCTGAGCTGAAAACATTTAGAAACCCTTGTGTAGACACAGACAGCACTACTATGAATTTGACGTTAATGAATTTTTGGAAGTGAAAGAGTTCAGTCTGCTCACTGCTGGCAGAATATTGATGACATTGTTTTGTTCTTGATGGTTTCCAGGAGACATATGGTGCGTGTTATGGTCTAGACCTGGTTTGCCAAACCCATCAGTGGTGTTGAGCTCAAACAGCAACCTGAGAAGAGCCTCTTCTGCTCTGTACACTCATCTGTTTCCTGTGCATGTATGTGTTAAAGAGATTATGTGTGTGTGTGTGTGTGTGAGAGAGAGAGAGAGAAAGAGAGAGAGAGAGAGGAAAAGAGGATCAGATTGTAGCTATCTGGGTAACTTGGGCCATCAGTCAGACTCAAATCTTCTCCTGAGGAGCATGATCTAGGTTACGTATGGTGTGTGTGCTGTATGAGACATGCCTGACATGTGTTATAGCACTCATGTGTGGGTGTGAATATGTATGACCAGTGTAATGTGAATATCAGAAAATACGCAGAGTGGGTTTGTAATGTCAGCATCAGAAATATTGTGAAGTCTGCAGCAGCTCCCCTGCCTGGCTGTCTTACATTAGAGCCCTTTAAAGAGGAAACCTCACAGCATCTGGAGAAGTCATCACACGCACAAAGTATGTATATCCCAGGCCTTTTATAAAGTCCATAAACCCCTGAAGGTATCTTTGTAGTCATTTTGTTTGAAACCATTTCTCAAGATATACTGCTGTGTGCAGTAGTAGCTACTATGTGTGAGTTACTTCTTAGGTCCTTTGGGTCTGGGTAAGATAGGTCTTCGTGTGTCTGAAACAGAAAGCTCTCAGGATATTGGAGGTGAGAAGTTAGCTTTCCAGCAGACAGCTCCTTCAAGTGTCAGCGCCATTGGTCTCTGTGGTCTCTATGGCCACCCTCTGCTTGTAGCATGACTGTCTCATCTCAGCACTGTAATAGCTTAGGATTTGACATGGTTGGACCATGTTACATGAAACTAAAAGGATGTTCTGAAAATTACATTTCATTTAAGTGCCAAGCAGTTCCACAAACATGTGATGCCCCAAAATCCCATTTCAGATCACTTCTAACCGTGGTCTAAAAAGATGGTTGCAAACATATTCTATTACAAAAAAGCAATTACTTTATAATGTTATTTAAGAAGGATGTTCTTGGTATCAGTTAGTATACCTCCCCTGGTTCAGAAACGTAATGCTGACTCAACTACTTGATATTTCAAGATGTATTCATATAGTGATTTTATTACCAGAAGATTCAGCCTCTTTTTCTCTTACCTTTGTCATTATTCCTGGTAATGATCTCGTTGTTTTCAATGCTGATACGTGCACACAAGAACATGTGGCTCTTTCAGGGCAAAGTGAAATGTGGGTTCAACTATTTCCTAATGCACTTTATTAAAGGGAAAAGAAATCACAAAAAAAATAAAGGATATGATGTCTATAAAGTCTATAAAAGCCAGTTTTCACCAAGATTATGGAATATGTATTTTTTGGGCTCCAATTGAAGTTTCAATTGCATTTTTGACTCAGGTAGTTTTGGAATTGTGATATGCTCCAGGGAAACACCCAGTGGTTTTCTAAAGTTGAGATTTTTAGGATTCACTTATGCTCAGCTCTCTGAAGGTCATGGTGCTGCATTTCAGATGAGTTGTGGTCTGGACTTTTACTTGGTTGTGATAATATTTGAACTAAAAAATAAAAGACCTTGTGACAAAAATTCTAAGACATCAGTTCTTTATCTGTTCTTATAATCTGGGATGATTTGCATCTGTTTTGACTGCCTTCCACTTGTGAATGATCTTTCTCTGTAAAATGTTTAAGAACAAATTATTTGGTAAAGGTCTTATAACCCTTTCTAGATTCATGTGTAGTAGCGATTCCTTATCCAAGACTCTCTGTGTGTGTCTTTTCCTCTTTGCTTTGGGTTAACACACACCCAAACGCTCTAGACCAGTAAACTACCAAAACAGCAGGTTATAAAAGGTTCTCCACACCATGTCGGCTGATAATTACTGGCACTTGGCTGCAACTAACTCGCTTAAACTTTACGGAAGCAGTAAAGTGGCATTTAGTAAGGCCCACATGATTGCTTTTCTTAAAACTTTTTCTTTTACCTTTAAAAAAATGATGGCACTGTGAAAAAAAAAAAGAATACTGATTACAGTATACCAAAAGAGTTATTTAAGTGGAATTACCTCAGGCCAACAGGAACTTACAGTATACACCAATGTACACTGGCAGTGACTAATAAATTAATATAGTTGCTGCTTTGTTTGAAAATACACCAAATATCCATTTCAAGAAGAATTTTTAGTTCAGATGTTATGGTATACACATCAATGTCATCTAAGTTCCTGTTAGAGCTCCATAAATGTATAATTTCCTTTTCTTTTTTGCCCACTGTGAAGGTTTTTGAAAAACACAAATGGTACAGCATCACTCTTTACCTAGTATTTGGAGCATGAGAAAACCTATAACTATCTACACTTTACATCCTGCTGTAACCAAATGTTGAACTGAAAACTATGGGACTCAAGTGATCTTGTTTGTGTTGACCCAACCATCATTTCAGTTCTACACCACATCTAGAGGGTGATATTTCGGTGAAGTTTATTTTCAAGGAGGAATTGAGCGTGACCCCACTCCAGCACTGTGACTACTCTAAACTAACTAGGTGTGAAAATGCTATTAGTAAGAGAAGAACTTAGACTCTGACTGCACCTGAGGATGTCTGAGACTGAGGGAAGATAAATGCAGTTGGGGAAGAAAGAGAAAGAGGAATGCAGAATAAATGAGGAGTGATGAGAGGGAAAGACAGGCAGACTTGGTAAAACAGAATAGAAAACAGGTCAGGAAAGGAAGAGGTGGGTGCACAAGGAGTCTGAGCAAGAATGGGAAGAGTTATGAGATGAGCAATGGCTGGTGACACAGAAATGAAATAAATTGGGTCAAAAGTGAAGATGTGTATTTGAAGGGAGGGCAGGAGAGAGGCTAATGTGTTCAAGCAACATCATGCAAGTGTGACTGTGTGTGAGAGAGTGTGTGTGCGCACACACGTATGTGTTTGTGTGTGTGAGATAGAGAGTTTGGGAATGATAGAGGGAGGAGAGGCGTAAAGCAGTTGCTGCATGAGTGTAGAGTTGGAAAGGCACAGAAATCATGTGAGAGGGGTTTATCCAGAACTGTGTTTATCCTGTCTGCTCAGTTGGGAGAGAGTGGACAACTGTTCTGCACTTTACACAGCAGATAGGCAGCTATCAGCTCCCACAACGAAACTCTGCATGTGTGTGCAGTACTTTACAGTGTGTGTAATAAAGTCGATATCTCGAACTCTGGATTTTATTGTGTGGATGTGCCTTCCATTTCCATGTATATACTTATCAGACCAGGGTGTTAGTAAATGGATGTGGTCAAATGTATTTTGCTGTGGATTGAATGAAAGCAACTGGAAAGCCAAACAGATAATATGCTTTACAATACATGTTTCTTTTTTTTACCCCCATAGCAAGAACCATATATAGGTAACAGATGTCTGTATGTATTATTTTCTTTTTTAAATCAGGATTTCATGAAGTTCAGTTATACAGCTATTAGGGCTGGGTGATTATATGATTGCCCTTTGTGATCATGGTAAATTTCACATCAATTACAGTGATCAGCTGTGAGCCTACTCACTCAATCAAACATGGTGGAAATGTGCATGACAACATTCAATCAAATGACCCCTAAAAACTAGCTTTTGTTTGAGGAACATGTTCATTGTACGTCTGTGGCACCTTTACAGGGGTGCGGAAAAAGGGAAACTTTTGCACCATACACAATTCTTAATAAATAATTTAACAATGTTGAACTGGGGAAAGGCAGACACAACAAAACTTTGTAGTAGTTTTCAAAAGAAGATGAAATCAGGTGCTAAATTATAAGATAGACCAAAGAAACAGTTGAATGAACACGGCTGAAACCATATCTTTCACATCAGGGAAATGATGACGTCACCCCCATCAGGCAAAGAAATCAGTCACAATTAGTCAGTTTAACATTACAATGGCAATAAAATAATGATTCTGACATAAACATCGGAAGCCGTCTCCGTTTGACAACCATAATGGTAAGCACGGAGCAGCCGCACTTTGCCCCAGAAATCTGCATCAGTCGTACTTAAAACCCAGTCACAAATGAAACATTATCTGGTGTGAAAGACCTGGACACTTCCACCTAGTGAGGAAGATCCGGACACCTCCAGCTGGTGAGGAAGACCCAGACACTTTCAGCTGGTGAGGAAGACCCAGACACTTTCAGCTGGTGAGGAAGACCCAGACACTTTCAGCTGGTGAGGAAGACCCAG